>JAAEAF010014196.1:0-133524 GCA_011037195.1 Triatoma infestans
TTGTTTAATAACTTTTTCAATTTTACGGCACAAACGATGAAATTTGGTGAATCGCCGGCACAAACGCAGCACTAACGATTGGTAAAAAAAGAATTTTCAAATGTCAAATAGAAATTGGTGGCCAGTCTAACTTGACGTCAAGTTGGGCTGGCCACATTCTTTCTTTAATAACTCTGCTAATCATACGGCACAAACGCTGAAATTTTGCAGATCGCCGGCACAAACGCGGCACTAACGATGTGCAAAAAATCTTTTAAAAATTCGATGGTGGCCAGTCCAACTTGACGGACGTCGGTGGCATTGGCAGACGTTCATTTAACAGAGAAATGTGCGTTTTATGACAAAGGGCACAACTCACTGGAGTGCTATAAAGCAGTACGGATGTCTCTTTCTGAGAAAAGGAATATTTTGGCCAGCAAGAAACTTTGCTATCATGTGCTAAGGCTGGGCACACTTACAAACAAGTGTCTAGATGCAATATATGTAAAGGGCGACATGTTTCTCTGTTATGTTTCAAAGGAAGTTCTATGGGTGGAAAACCTGCTAAGGAAAGGGCAGTAGTTGAGAGCAACGAAGTGGAATTATTGAATTGTACATTGTCTGTCTGTACTAGTGATCAAGTTTATTTGCAATCCTTTCTTGTTTATATGAGAAATGGAGAAAAGATTAAAAGGGTGAGAGCACTGATAGACTGCGGGTCTCACCGGTCATATATATTACAAGGTTTGGCTAAGGAAGTGAATTATCGTCCGGTGGAAGAAAGATCAGTAATTCATTGCACCTTTGGTGGTATGACCTCGGGGCCTGTAAAACATAAATGTTATAAAGTACATTTACTTAGTCTGAGTAAAGATTTTGCTTGTTGTTTCCAGGCACTAGATAAAGAGACAATAGCTCCCAGTATTGCGGCTATACCAAAAGGATGTGGCTGGGAAAACGAGCTTCAAAGGCACAACCTTCGTTTGGCAGAGGATATTTGTGGTCCCATCGAATTGCTTATAGGTGGAGATATAGCGGGAAAAATATGGACAGGGAAAAATAAAACGTTGACTTCAGGACTTATAGCTTGGGAAACGAGTTTCGGATGGACATTAATATCCTTGACTTAGGTTCTATTCAGCACAAGGATGATAAGTATGACAATTCTTTAGTTAATAATGATGCTACTAGCTTGACTATGCTCAACATTGTTCATTCTGATGTATCTGAGTTATGGAAGTTAGAGACAATTGGTATAATGGACCCTACTGAAAGGAAAAACAAGCAAGAGAGAATGTTGCAGGTCTCAAGACATTTTCAAAATAATGTATCGTTTATCAATGGTAGATACCAAGTTGCGCTACCTTGGGGTCAAGACGTCCTAGAACTTCCATCTAATCGTGAGTTGGTGAAAGGCCGGTTGTTACGTACTACCAGGAAAATTGAACGATACATGGAAAGAGTAACTGAGGGTATGGAAGCCTTTTTTAAGAAATTGAAGAGGGGTTTTTACGTAGACAATTTGGCAGTGAGCTTAGAATCCCAAGAAGATGTGTCATCGTTTATTGACTTTGCCAAAAGCGTTTTACAAGATGGTGGTTTCGAGCTACGAGGATGGGAATTCTCAGGTGACCAAAAGAAGCCTGAAGAATCTATGATCTTGGGGATGACTTGGGAAGTACCCTTGAAGATTGTATATCTTTGAACCTGGATTGGTGGGAGCATTATGTTAAAACGGAAGTTTCAACCAAAAGATCTGTTTTTTCTATGGCGCAGCGGGTGTTTGACCCCGTGGGCGTATCAGCACCGGCGACGCTATTTCTGAAATTAATAATACAAAAACTATGGGTGAAAAGGATTGGATGGGATGATCCCCTGGATGTAGAAACTCGACGCGCAGTTGAGGTATGGGTACGTAGTGCGCATCTGTTGAAAAATATTAGAATCCAGCGCTGTATTGGGACTCTGTACAACCGCTCTATACATGTGTTCTGCGATGCAAGCAAGGAAGCTTATGCAGCTGTAATATTTGTCAGGAGTGAGGATAACGGTATAGGTGTTGTTCGATTGTTGTTAGCGAAAGCGAGAATAGCTCCCCTGAAGAGTTTAAGTATCCCGAGATTGGAGTTGATGGCTGCCCTTATTGGTTCAAGGCTACTTAAAACCGTGTAGGGTGCATTGAGCTGGAGTACTACTCCAACTTACCTGTGGACTGATTCAAGTACGGTGTTGGCTTGGATCAAACGCCGGGAAGAATGGTCGGTATTTGTTCGTAACCGAATTGAGGAAATTAGGGATACTACAAAAAACTATGTTTGGAGACATATATCTGGGCGACTCAATCCGGCTGATCTGCTCTCCAGAGGTTGTAGTATAGCTAAGTTGATAGCATCAGAATGGTGGGAGGGGCGGAAATGGTTGAGAGAAGAGGAGAAATGTTGGCCCTTGTCTAAGTGTTCTTTCGAGGAGAATGAGATTGGGAAGAAAAGATTGAAAAGACAGGTAGTACTGCTGTCGTCCACTGAGAATTGTGAGTGGCTATACTATTACTTCTCTAAATTCGAAAAAATAGTACGGATGGATGATACGATTTATAAACAATTGTAAAATGAAAGCAAGCAGAAAGTTTGGAGAGTTAGAAGTGTCAGAGTTGCTAAACGCAGAACTGATAGTCATTAGGTTGGTACAAGAAGAGTCTTTTCAATCGTTAGATGATAAGAGAATTATTGAATTACGCCCCTTTAAGGATTATATAGGAATTATTAGGATCAAAACGAAGATTTGTGAAAGAGCTGATGAATCATTTGACTTTGTGACTCCCGCAGTTTTACCTCCGAATCACCCCATTGTCGAAAGGATGGTGTATGATACACATTGTAAGTCTAATCATATACAATCGCTCTTACATTATTGAATGTTATCCGCGAGAAATATTGGATTCCAAGGGGCCGACAAATGGTCCGTAGGATTGTATGTAAGTGTGTAGTCTGTCGGAGATTCAGCGGAAAAATTTTTGATACTGTTTCACCACCCTTACCTGAGCCGCGAGTGCGAAACGCTGCAGTTTTTGAAGTCACGGGACTGGACTTTGCTGGGCCATTATACTTACGGAATGGCAGTAAGGTATGGATCTGTTTATTTACATGCGCCAATTTCAGGGCTGTTCATTTAGAATTGGTACCATCATTTACCACCGATACATTTATTCTAGCGTTACGACGTTTCATTGCTCGCCGTGGAAGGCCAAAAATAATTTTCAGTGATAATGGCACAAATTTTCATGGAGCCGACAATGCGTTTGCTTGTGTGAACTGGGACCAGGTGTCTCTTTATGCTGGAGTGGATAGAATTGATTGGAGATTCAACCTGCCAACTGCATCTTGGTGGGGAG
Source organism: Triatoma infestans (assembly GCA_011037195.1). NCBI lineage: Eukaryota > Metazoa > Arthropoda > Insecta > Hemiptera > Reduviidae > Triatoma > Triatoma infestans. Next base: position 3,371 of record JAAEAF010014196.1, read on the forward strand.
GTTTTTGGGAGCGTATGGTGGGAGTAGTGAAGCAGTTACTCCGGAGAACATTGAGGAAAGCCGCTTTAAACTTTGATGAGCTCAGCTCCATCGTATGTGAGTGTGAGGCTCTTATTAACGCCCGACCAATATCCTATGTGTCTGAAAATAATGGAGACCCATCACCATTAACACCTGCAATGTTTTTGCAGGATCTACAGGAGATAAGAACGCCAGAATGCGATCTCTGTGAAGAAACACACGTTAGCAGGAGGTTGAGATACCGTCAAGAACTGCGTCATCATATTCGTAAGAGATTCAGGTTGGAGTACTTAGGTCAACTGAAATGGTCTCAAAGAAAAATAACTCAAGTGCCGGTTGTTGGTGAAGTCGTCCTGATAGGGACAGACAATAGCAAAAAAATGGATTGGCCCATGGCTGTGATAGTAAAATTGCTTCCTGGTCATGATGGTAAAGTGAGGGTTTTACAACTTCGGACATCTTCTGGAATAATAACGCGCCCAATTCAACGAGTGTATCCGTTGGAATTACAAACGACTGGGGAAGAGAAGGAGTCCTGGAAATCGATTGATCGTGATAAGGATAATCACGCCAATGAGAACTCAGCTGCTGAAGGTCACGAATTGAAGGAAATCTGTTCAAAGGAGAGGGTTACAAGAAGTGGTCGGAGGATCGTCACTCCAAATAGGCTCAACTTATAATAATGAATTTATGTCTGCGCTGGTGGGAAAGCTAGTGTAATTTTCGTCTCGAAAATTAGTTGGGAGAATGTTGGATAATTGGTTGATTTATCGATAATCGATAAATCTAAAGCGAGGAAGGTTGAAGTATGGTTCATGAAGAACGCTACGTTTGTATACTGTACTGTGTTTTTTCTGTTTTACTGTGGTGCAAACCAATTTTAATTCTGTTTATTAAGCTGTAAGGTGTTCAGAAGATTTGTACTCTTGTAATCTAACTATCTAGAAATATCGTGAATGTTGATCAAAAAACTGCGTTCTATTTTAATGCCCCAGAAACTTGTGGATGTGATTTAACAGTAATACTCAACTCAACTGGACGATCTAATTTGCATCACTGACAACTTCAAGAGCAGTGTAATTCATTATTTAATGTTATACATTAACTTATTTAAGCAACTAGTACCAGTTGAATTTAATAGCGGAATAACGCAGCTTTACTCGACAGTGTGTGGCCAGTCAGATATAGCACTTTTATCTCACTTCTCGTGCCCTGGGAATCCACATCCAGGTATTTCTTTTGGTTAACTAAACTCTTTTTGCATGTGCTACATTAACTTCTGCCAGCACCTATCTCAAGGGTGTATAACTTTGTCATATGATCCTTAATTGGAATTGTTCAACTTATTACAAGACATTGTGGCATTTTAAATACATTATTTTTTTGTAGTGATTCATAAAGATGTATTTTCTTTTATTAACATTGCTCTATTCTTTGTTTAGAGCTGGTTCCATTGATTAGAAGCTGGATCGTGGGGCTTGTTCTTGCATCTATAGCTTCAGACGCCAGTACCTAGGATTTGCATGTGATCTACATCACTATCCAGGCCATTACCAGTGCGTTGAACAACAACGTTGCCCGCTGAAGACCAGGAATCGGGTTATCACTGTAATTTACGTGTAGTAAATGTACAGTTCAAAAGAACTTATTCTTATTACCCCGTCCACCTGAATCCCAATCTTTAGCAAGTGGAATAATTCCCAGTAAATATTTCACATTACTACCAGAGGATTCTTTTCTATTTTGCATTCCGGGCCGTTTCCTTCCAACTTTTGGCGAGGACTGTACAATTTCTAATTTCCCTCTGGTAGCCTTCCATCTGTCATCCTTTCTACATGTCCAAACCAACGGAACCTCTGCCTTTTTGCTATTTCCAGAAAGATTTCCTTCACGTTCATTATACATGTGAACATTTTTAATGTTTTCTCTTCTGAACTTCCTTGCTGAGCGCCTCCAGAAGTCCATTTCGACCGCTTGGGGCTTTTGGTTGTTGTCCATGTCTCAGCTCCATAAGTAATTATACTTTGGAAGGCAGTTTTGAAGATTAGGCTTTCCTTTTTGGAAGTATTACGGGGCTCTACAGAACTGGATTAAGCACATTTATAGCAACTACTTCAGGTTTGTTGACTTGTTTAGGCTAAAAAAAATTAAAAGCCAGCGGAGTTCCACAACCATCTCCGCGTTATTTTTCGATCTTGATGTAAAGTTCTATTTCCGTCGACATAATATATAGCTGTTTTTGGTGTTCGTTACAACCGCTGTATTCAATGTTGTAATTTGGATGTTGAGGATCGGTCATACAAAAGAACTCTTTTGTATGTGACCGATCCTCAACATCCAATTTACAGCAACAAAATATATAGCTTTAAAGTTTGTAGCTGTGGTTCCCGCTACTTCCTTCATTTTTACTTTTTTATTATTTCAAGTACTCAGTCGGTGCAAGTACTCAGTGTTTCTTGCATGTCGGTGACTTTACAATTAATTTCTTTATTTTTGTTCTTCCCATCACCGCCCCACCCGACCTCACAAGGTCTCGTTTTTGGGCGCGCATAGGGTTCTGATAGGACGCGCATTTCTGCGTGCAAAAGCATTGGTTTATCGGCTTTCTGCACTTAGCGCGGCGCAGTTCAAGACCGAACTAGGTTTTCCAGCGGTGCCAGAGGGCGATGTGGATTTCTGCCATAATCAGCAGAGACTAATATCGGGTGCACTTGTAAAACGCTTGCTAATCTTCGTGTAACCAACATTCTCAAGTCCGATCTGCCGCTATCAGTTCCTGAAATGAGAGCACCCTTCCACGCCTACCTAAATACTTATTCCACATGTTAGTAACCCCCACATTAGGGAAGGGATTAGCTCAGTGGTAGCGCGCTGGACTAGCAATGCGGCGGTCCCGGGTTCGAGTCCAGCTGCTGCCCTTAGATTTTTTCTTCCTGGGAAGAACTCCCACTTCCGGTGATGGACAGTGTTGTCTGTAACGAGAGAACACTGTCCGGAGGCCGGCAGTGCACTGAAAAGGCTCCGAACTTTGGGGTAGCTATATGGGCCCTGAAGGGCTTTGGATAGCATAGGGGCTTGGTCCCTCCCCACAGACAATAAAAAAAAAAAAATAAATAAAAATAAAAAAACAAAAAAAAACCCACATTGCATCAGTAATCACTAAGATTACGTTATACGCTTTCACAGAATGTACTACCTCAATAGTAGTATGTAGAATAGGATGTACGAAATCTCCGGCGGTTACTGAGAATTTCCTCACAACAAGCTCCATAGCATACGTGGCTGTGGAAGAACGTCGTGCTTGATGGGAAGACGCCGTGACGCTTCAGATCGCTATCCGGAAGTAGCGACTTTGAAGAATGTACTATTATAAGAGGATAAGTCATAGTTCCAGAGTCTATGGACGAGCACCTCCTAAGGGATGTGCTCGACGGTACTGCAAGTAGGTTATAAGTTTACCTGAATCCGCTTTGCGGTGGCCGGATCGATGCTGAAGCATCACGGCATCTCTATTAGTTCTCAGTTACTCATCGCCTGGGGTTCCCTAGCCCTTATGAATCCTACATTTTACTCATGAGGTTCTCATGAATGTGTATGTCGTGGTTTTAGTGATCACTGATGGAGGGTGGGGCTACGTACATATGGAAAAAGATATATAGGCTAGCTGTAAGTTCCCACTCTGTTTTCAGAAACTTTTAGTGGCAATTCGGTCCTACGAAAGCGTGTCACTCGAAAATACGCAAGAGTCTAAAAAGTTTAGGTTTCAGTTAAGGGTGCAGGTTTCGGGCATAAGTCACGTTTTAGCCTGCTTACGACTTGAGCGGGTTACATTTTGAGCGGCCATCACGTTTTTGGGTTCGAAATACGGAGGATTCCTTTCAGGAGGGTCACAAGGGGATAGAGCAGAATGCCTTTGTGCGTCTCTGTCCATGCAAATTCTCAAATCAACCCCGCCTCCACGTGGTGTGGCCCGAGCACCTCTCCTGATTTCGGGGGTGTGTGGTAAAGAGGCTCTTTCGCCTATAGGCCCGTGGTAAACCCTACTCCCACAAACCATTCTTGTTCCTCCCCATGTAACCTTCTTTAACCTTGCGTAAGCTGAGATTGTAACTCGTGTACAGGCCGAATTCCTATAAGTTATTAATATATACGTGCACGCTTAGGTTTCGGGTGGACAAGTTCGTGATCTATGTCCGAAATCTATGGGCGCCCTAACAGAAACGTATGGGTGCTGTAATCGAAACTTACCCAAAGAGCATCCTCGAAACAGAACGTGGAACTAGCAATAAGCAATTGAAACGACAATCATTTCATGGCGGGGACATGTTAAAATTTTACATTATATCAATTTTTTTTTTTTTTTATACAGTCCACTATAATTTAATTTCAGTCAAGTGATTATATTCTATTTTGACATCCAATTGTTTAATGTCACCAAGACATTAAATAGCATCAGACATAATGTTTACATTATCGCATTAAGTATTTATTAGCTCATACTATTGAGCAAAATTGATAGTTTCCATTTTACAAAGGCAGCTGCAGAATACTTGGTTTGATCATAAGATGAGCTTCGCCGAACACTTATGCGAGTAGCTAAGAAGGCTGTAAGATGTGTGGACTCGCTGGGAAGATGGCCAATGTCAGCGGGCCATAGACCGTATATAGCAAACGCCGTCTGCTGATGTTGATGTCCGCGATGCAGTCAGTTCTCCTCTATGCTATGGATGAGTTGCTCGAGCATATAGAGAATATGGATATTGTGATTCGGTTGCATACGCTGTTGACCTTGCAATAGTTGTCCATGGAGATTCTCGTCGGGAGTTAAAGGAGCGTGCTAGTGCTGTAGTGTCTCGGATAAAGAATTGGAGTCAAGGGGAGAAGCTCCAGATTTCGTTTAAGAAGTCTATAGTGATGCTAATCAAAGGCAAACTTCATCCCAGCTCTCCCTGGATCAGGGTGGTCGAACAAAGAATAGTCCATGTAACCCAGTTTGAATACCCGGGCGTGCTGCTGGATAGGAAGCTTTCTTTAAGCCCCATATTCAGCGGGTTGCCTCCAGATGTCTCAACTTGTACCAGGGAATCAAAAGAGTAGCCCGTCGTGATTGGGGGCTAAAGACTGGTGTGGCCTTGACCGTCTATAGGGGTGTTATAATGTTGCAACGTACGCAGCTGCCAGTTGGGCTGAGAAGCTTGACATGCAGTCGTACAGTGGCACTCTAGTTCGAATGCAAAGAGCCACTTTGTGCCAAAACAAGGGCCTATGCGACATCCTCCACGGTCTCCTTACCGGTGATCGCTGGTGTTTGCCGCTTGATCTCCTTACAGAGATGAGGCCCTTACCCATGAGCATAAGAAAGGGGAAATGTTTGTCATTGATGGCGAGGAGCAGTCCAGTCAGACGCCTCCTGCCCTTATAAAAAAAAAATGATCCAAGAGTACGTACGAGATTGGGAAGTGGCAAAGATGCTGGGAGGGAGAACCACACATGAGTTCTTCCCGAATCTACATCACAGACTGTCGATCCATGGTTGGAGGTATCCCAAACCGTAACACAATACCTTACTGGACATGGGGAGTTCAACTCAAAGATCTATGAGCTGAGATTGAAAGATTCCCTAAAATGTGAATGCAGTGAACGGGCAAGTGCACCACGTTCTCTTCCGGTGTCCTCTCCTCGAAGTGGAGAGAACCATATGGAATTCAACCTGATAAGAAGGGGAGAGAACTGGCCGGAAGATGTAAAGAATTGACAAAAAATGCAACAAATTTCAAAGACTTTATGGAGTTTGGTCGAGAAGTTCCGGTTCTAAGAAGGACTAGACGGATAAGTAGAGGTCCACCTCCCTGTGGAAGGGACGGTAATTTGGTTGGTTGCTAGCTTGCTAGAAATATTTCAAATATTTGAAGCTCTTTGTATGTCTAGTGAATATAACAAGTTTGAAGAAAATCGTTGGAGCTGTTTCTGAAAAAATCACAAAAAACTGAAAAACTACTTAGTGAAGTGGCACTTCTGGTTGATGGATGTTGCCAGAAATCTTCCGTGTCTGATGCGGTGATAGTACTTAAACGGAATACGAAGTTTGAACTTCCTGCAACTTTTCGTTCTTGTGATATTCTTTTCACACACATCCCCACACACAAACATATATTACAGACCATTTTCTAAAAACTACTTTAAAAAATCTGGCACGATCGGAATACTTCCTCTAATATTATTAGTAAAGAGAAAGTTGCTACAAAAATCCATTCTTCGAGTGTTTGCTTCACAAAATTTTTGAACTAATTCATTAAAATTATTTATTTGAGAAATCATGTATTAATTGCTATTTTCAGCATTATAATGTTACGAATAGAATGACCTTTGTTTTTTATTTCAATTTTTTCGAGTAATATCTATTGTGAAAATTTAATTTTTTTAAATATTCAACATAGCACCCATCTTGATAAACCCATAAAATAGTGTTTATTTTATTGTATATTTTTATTTTATAAACAATAATATTATTGAATAAAAAAAAAATCCGTAAAAATATTTTTATTGTAATACAACCTATAATATCGCTGTCGGCGCTAAAATAGCACTCGTTGCGTCACCACATTATTAAGGCAAACGAAGCTTGTCGGAAATAACCGAATATGACCACTTTTGACACTGCGAATTGGGCAACTTCAACACCAAGCAACGCTTGATAAAATAATTCTTTTTTAAATACGGATTTATAAATGGTATTTAAATAATAATTATGCAAAGATTAAGATTTTTAATCATAAATTTAAAAATTAATTATTGTAGTCAGTGGCGGCTCCTGACTTGGATATGTGGGGGTTCAACATTTTTTTTTAAATACATTTCGTATCATTATTAGTAGCCTGGCTAGATAGAAATCATGAAGTAAGCCAGGAGCCGGGTAAAAACTTGCATCGCTCCCCTACAATTAAATATGTTAAATTAACAATAAATCTGTCCCAGCAGAAGTGCACCCAGAGAAGAACTATGAAAAAAAGAGTTGTACCGTTTGAGTTCGAAAATTAAGTGGTTAACATAACGGAAATTTGTATTATCTAAATAAAGTGTTTCGGTTCAAAGGAAATGTCAATGAGTTAGCATCGATTCTTTCATATATCTTAGTGATGTTTTAAGTACCAATACCAACATCAAATTTTTATAAGCACAGGAAGATCACATCACAAAAAATCTGGTGTGAAACACTCACACAACTTTCTCTTACTCCAGTTCTCAAACTTATAATTGACAAATTTAATGAAATTCGTCGAAAACTGAAAAAACTGTTCATTTCCGGATTACTATTTTCTTGAAACTTAGAATTTTGGCCATCTATTTACTTCTAATTAATTTTGTTTGGATGATAGAATTGTATAATCAATTCTATGAGAGCAGTTTGGAGAAAATATAACCCACCCTTCCCCTAATAGTGCCCTTAAATGAATTTTACCAGACAAATGTTATAAATAAAAGTTATACATCTTTGTATGTTTAATTTATATAAGAAGTTTCAAAAAAATCGTCGCAGCAATTTTTGAGAAAATCTCGAAAAAGTTAAAAAAATCATTTAGTAAAGTGGTAAAGTAAACGCACTTCCGGTTATCCGATTTTTATCAAACTCGGAATTTCAACAACATATTTAATTGTAACTTAACATTATTTAGATGATACAATTGTCTAAAAAAATTGAAGTAGCATTTTAGCTGAAACCTAACCCCACCCCTCGCCCATAACTGTCCTTAAATGAATTTTTCCAGAGAAATGTTTCAAATAAAAGTTGTAGCTCTTTGTATATGTAGTTGATACGCCAAGTTTGAAGAAAATCGTCGGAGCCGTTTTTGAGAAAATTGCAAAAAAGTAAAAAAAAAACAAACTAGTAAAGTGGTACTTCCGGTTGAGGAATTTTCACAGATAACGTAGGGTCAGATCCCATGGTGATACCTAAACGGAATATTAAGTTTCAACTTTCTACGGTTTTTTGTTTTTGAGCTATGCTGTTCACACACACACACACACATACACCATTTGCCAAAAACAATTTTTTTAACTCCGGATAAGATCGGGTAAGTTCATTCGTAAGAACGTAAGTAATGTTCATCGCGCTTGCAACCCCCACTCTTATTTTAAAAAAGTTAATGAAACATACACTTTTCTATACTAACACAATGAAATTTTATATATATATATATATATATAAAATTCTCCAGCGCGATGCCCAACTGTGAACCTCCAACTTCCTACGTTTTTATAAATCTCCTGATACACATACAATTCATTCATTATACGAACAGTTTAAGGAGCTCCTACACTGATATACGTTCCTATTCTTTTATGTCTGATTACAACAAAATATTCAATTAATTTATTTGATTTTTTATTATTTTGATGATCAGGCCAACATAATACAATTTTTACTGTGAATTAATGTTGTTCGTATGTAACTAATACAAAAATGAAAATATTTTTTTGATATTGAAATATTGAAATAAAATAAAAACATGATGAAAATTAGTTCTTTTCTATTTAATTTTTTTTTTCAAATAGCTGGGGGTTCAGTCGCGCAATCGCGAATACCAGTAGCCGCCACTGGTAGTAGTTATTTTCTGGGGGCTGCAGTGTGGTAGTGCTTATGCACCAGCCGCCACTGTAGTTTATAAAAACCGTACAAGGAACTTATGAAGACTGACTATTCCTGTATAGTAAAGTCCAAAACAATGAGTTTATAAGTTAATGACTTTAGGGTAGTTGGAGTAATCTTAAAATAAATAAACAGAATTTTTATTTTATTTTAATAGCATGTCGTTTAATAAGGTTATGAAAAAATTATATAACACATTATTATAAACTGACAATTTCATTTGAACATATTATAAATTATTAAAAAAGATAATTTCTATGTTCTTAAATATCTTCATTTTCTTTATATAGTTTACATTTCTTTAAAATCACTATCTTTAGGAAAATGAATTTAAAAAATAAAAAAGAAAGTAAAAAACTAAACAGACAATTCACATTATATAATAGTTTGTCTTTTAAATGTGTAAAGTGGAAGTCCATAATTTTTCTTTTTTTTCACATATTAGAATGTAGCCTTACCATGTTCACTTTGTTTTGTTTTGCAGTTGAAGCAAGTTATATGCATAACTACATGGTCTAATTGTTAAAAATATAAGGAAAATTACAAATCATCTCAAATATTTTGCTATAATGAGCCAAATGAATAACATGTCTAAATATAAATTTAGAAAGTAAGAGACCCTTTATAATGAAATGTCAGAAGGTTCACAGATGAAGATAATCTAAAAACATCGATGGTTACCAACGGTCAAACTTTGCCAATTACATTATATGTTTGCAGTAGTTGTAAAGTTTCAATAAAAGGATATGGTTTAACACAGGTAAATTTGAATCCACTTTTTTTATGTTATTTTTTTTAACATTAAATATTTAAGAAAAAGAGAAAATCATGTAAATACTATCATACGAGTAAATTATATAAATCATAAATTACTGCAGTTATTAAATTAATTACAAACTTTTAGTTTCTTAAAAACTTGGTAAATGATAATTTTTTTAAAAAATGTTCTCATCCATTTTTATTGTCTCTGTGTACGAATTTTTTTTTTTTTAATAAACTTTAATTTCCGATAAAACTATGCCATCTCATAAAAGGGTTCTCAGTGTTTTTGGTGTTTCACTCTTATGCACAAAAAAAAAAATTGCTTTTAAATTTTTAAAAGTTGAATATTGATATTTATTTTAGCGGTTACTTTCTTTTTTTACAAGAATTATGTTATATATTTTGCAGAAAACCAAAAAGAAAAAGCCAGACAATATTATTTTTTTCATTAGATTTCAGAGATCAACAAACAATATATTTTATATTTATTTTTACATTACTAATAATTTCTTGTCGAGTTAAATTAAAATGAAAAATGCTATTGCATCTTAAATACCACTCAAAAATTAATTTCTTATATAACAACCCATAAAAATGATGGCAAAAAATTTTAAATATTCTAATAAACGCTTATTATTTCTTGGTAAACCTATTATTATTATTTTTGTTTTATGGGGTATAATGCACTGTGACCAAAAAGGCTTATGCTCTTTGGCGGGGCCGGGATAATAAGACCCTTTCCAGTTTGATTTCTCTAAGAAATCATAAAATCTGAGAAGACTCTAGGGAGGATATATCCTTCCCCAATCACCAGGCCGAGGCATCTCCCAAGCCATTTTCAAACTGAGTACAGTGCTTGCTTTCGAATAGGATCACAATCTAGTTCCTTCACTCCCTATCGACGTTGAACTGGACACATCTCTTCAAATCGTATGGATTTCCGCCTGGAAGATGCTAGGAAATTTTGTCCTCGGCTCTGGATGCCCTGGTTTTTTATTTATACACTTCACCCGGCCCAAGTTCCCCCTCCCACGGGGATCCTCGACCAATCCGTAAATAATGGCGTTTATTTAATACGAGATAAGGCGAATTCAATGCTTACTTTCTTCTGGTATTTAACTTCGAGGAGAAATTCTTTTGTTATAATAAATTATTTCTTTTTCAGAAATTGCACAATTTATAACAAAGAAATTACCTTCTTTTTATTGTTAAAGTATAATTTAAAACAAATAGAACGTCTGATGTCAAAAGATACTATACTTTTCCTCTGATTATATTTCCATTTTATTTTGATATCCCATTACAAATATAACAAAAATTTTATATATATATTATTTCTCATACATTAAAACTTTTCGAAAAAGTTTACATTGAAATTATTTAAGTGCAACATATATCTATATATTACAATAATTAAATTTATGCGCTAATTTATATTACAAGTACTAAGTATATGCATACAATACAGACTTTTCTTAAAAACAAGCTATATAATTTTTGACTAATAAAAAAGATTTAAATAAAGAATGGTTTAAAATAATGAAAAATTTAATGTTTCCCGACTTAAGTGCACCTATTTATTAGTATAGTTTTTAAAAAATTAATAAAGTAGGCCGTGAGTAAAAAAAAAAAACTCATGGCGCAACAGCCCATGTGACAAAGCAGTTCTTGACCTTCACTAACTCACTTTATTCACGATGCTGAGTCAACACCAAGTTTGCCCTCACGGAAACCGAACCCTGAATTCGCTAGCCGCTGAGACCAAAGAGTGAGGGTGTGAGTAAAAATAAAACTTCAAACGTTACTGTTTATGTTCGTTATTTTATAACCTTTCTTGCTTAATTTTTAATTTAAAACATCCTGTACACAATATTAACTTTTTTAAACATACATAGTTGAAAGAGTAACAAAACCAAATTATAATAGAAAATATTTTATTCAATTATGTATGTGCAAAAATTTTTTGGTATAAGTGTACTTTTTACAAAATACAAGAATAAAAGTGTTTGTAATTTGAAGGAATACTTTGAAACAATGTTTGATTTATGTACTTTTGTTTTTTGTTTTAACCTTGTGCCTACTGCAGTACTGCTTTTTATTTTTAAGTATTAATCAAACAGGAATCTTAAATGAAACTAAGTGAAAGAATAAACAACATGAATAGTACAATATTTCATCCTACTTAGTAATTTTTCCCAATCTTTATTGACATTGTTTATTATTACCAACTACAAATACACCCACACACTTATATATATATATAAGTTTATCATCCAATGATTATCATAATCATTGGTATTCTAGTAATTTTTTTAAGATTATACTTACTAATGTTACAAATAGAATTTCATGAATACGTATAAAATTTTCCAACATTCCTTAACTGAAATCATTATGAAAGATACATAAAATCTCGTAGTTTATTTTTTTTTTTAGTTTTGCAAATTTTTAATTTCTAATTATAGCATTTCCAAAGCAAATCTCGTAAAAAAACATAAATAAACGGCACTCTAACAAATAAACAAGAATATAAACAAAAACATTATAATTGTCAATATTTCTAAATCTTACAGGATTTATATTTTCTTCTTAATATTAAGACTTTGGACAGGATTCAAATAAAAATTTACATCTGCTGGTTTTAAAAGATTAATAATAATATTTTCAATTTTACAATAATTTTTCTTAAAAATGGAAGAACGTCTTCAATTTTTATTTTTTAAAGGCAAGAATTTATTTACTTTTGTTGGTCTACTATCGGACTCATAAAGGCGAGAAATAATTTTATAAGCTTCTTTTTTTTATTCGAAATCTTTTTGTCCATGTTTCAGCATTTATTCTTTGGAATGTAAATTAAAGAAAATAAAGTAAAATAGGATAAATGTTTCCTACATACTTTTCTTTCATAATTGTATAGAATAATTACAAAAAAAAATTGAATATACATTTTTAATTTACAAGCTAGATGTAACTTTTATATATATTAATTTAAGGCGCGTTAACGTTTATGATCATTGGCGCCCGGTGCCTTCTCGGTGCAATGCGGCCTTCGGACAGTGTTCTCTCGTTACAGACAACGCTATCATCCCCGGCCAGTAAGCTGTGGGGCTCCTAGGAAGAGAATATCTTAGAACAGCGCGCACTGAGTTAATCCCTTCACTTATTATATTATAAACAATTAAAAATTTGTAACTTCAATTTTTTTTTCTCCTACTAAACAGTTACTACAATATTAAATATGATATTGCACTAAATTCTATAAGGCAAATGTAACGTGTAAAGATTTATTATGAAGGTTAAACAAAAGAAAATAACGTAGACATCAAAATTATAACCTCTCACTTCCTTGTTTTTATTTTGTTTTGTAATACTTTCAACACGAAAATAGGAAAAAAATCAAGTCTCCTGTGACCAGTATTCAAACAGCTGACTTGGCATATAAGATGGAAAAATTTTACACGTGAAAAGTAGTGTTCTTGTGTTTTTTTTTTGTAACTCTATAGAAAACTATTCTTAGGTATTAAATTATCTTTTTAAAAAATAAACCGAAAACAATCAATTTGTGAATAATCCTTATCAATTAACCTCAAGATCAAACTTTCCAAGTTTTCAGTGATGGTAACTTATTCTTCTTAGAGATATTTATCATAATACTGTAAAGTAATGTAATAGAAAATAAATATATAATAAAAACCATATAGTGTGAAGTTCTAACCATACAAATTTAACTTTTTTAAATTTACACACAGAATTCATTTTTTCCAAAACTTTGTTTATCACATTTTACAGAATGACTAATTATTATTTCTTTGTATGTTTCATTAACAAAATAATCTAAAAACTTGATAACAATATGAAAAGATAGCTTTAACGTATATATATTTTTTAAATTTGGTGTAGTTTATTTACTCAAATTAGCCAGATTGCTGAGGAAATCTTCCGGTGTTAATATATGAGAAGACCCTGGAAGAAAAAAAAAAAATTACATATGTAGGTAATTAGAGAAATTTGGCGAGAAACATTCGTTTCGATTTTCTTTCACTGCAATTTAAATAATAGTAACTAGCAAATTTTCTTCGCACATAACTTTTAAAATTAAATGCTTAATAGTCTTCAATTTTACATTAACAAAAACTTAATATAACTTACTTTATTGAGGAAAGTGCGGAAATCTTACAGCTCCTCAAAACCCCTTTAATAAATTTTTTTGGAAAAAAGTTTCCAACGAAAACGATAAATCTGTACATATAGTAAATCAAGAGTAATGAAACCCGCTGGTCAGCCAACCTCACGAATTTTAACAATATATTATACGGTGATAAACAACCAAATATTAATAAGCATAGATCTAAATGTTAGGTAGTGATACAGTTTAAAGAAAATCGTTGGAGTCGCTTTCGAGAAAGTAGCGAAAAACAAAAAGAAAAAAAAAAATCAATTGAGTAGATAAATCGGTAGGGTTTGCCCGAAACCTTTCTTTCAGAGATGGTAGTACTAAACCGGAATACACATTTGAGCGATTTTCGTTTTTGAGATATTTTGTTCAGTAAAGATATTGGCTAAAATCATTTTTTCGTACTCATCCATTAAGAAATGGTATTTTGGATTGAAACGCTATCAAAGCTAATTTTATCAAGTTATGATTGTACATTTATTTCAGTACAAGTTTAAAATGAATATATCATCTGGGCAAACTGCAGATACACAGATGTTCTTTCTGATGAAAAACTAAAGAATCTTAAAAGATTAGGGATTCAAAATATATTAATCCTTCTTTTAGCGGTTTTCTTTTCCTCTTAAGTAAAATTTACTTAATTTTACTGCTCGCCGACAAATAGTTACGTTTTATAAAAAAGTTTTAGAGCCGAATTCAACTGCATCCCCGTTATTATTCTAAAATGAGAATATAAAAATTAGCACTTACCTATTATGACTTCCCAATTTTTGACAGCACTAGTAACTTCGTAAGCACAACGTATCTCTGAAAATGTAACACCACCGATGACGAACACAAGTAATCTTGGTACATTTTTCACTGTCTGCTGTCCTTTGTCCTTATGCCAGTGTCCATAGCGAGCGCTGTTAAACCAAATATAGATTACACAATGAAGAACATGATTTACAATGATTTAGACGATAAGAAGTAACTAGTGCAAATTCGAACTCAATTTCGAACTTTTATATGATCGCAATATATCTCTCTATAGGAGTACGAGAAAATAAAATAATGAATGATAGGATACTCTATTTCTATAATGATTTATCAGTAGACTTATTTTCCAATGCGTTTTTGCAATTGGGATACATTTTGGCTATTAAAGAACTTCTGTAGTTCATACTTATTATTTTTGTAATTTGTTGAATATATTTGGGGACCCTTACTGGTCTTTCTGTCAATACAGAAAAGACAAAAGTTGTTATATTTCATGGGAAAGGCAGAATCCCAAAACAGCGCCAATTGTTGTATGGGAATAGGCCAATAGAAATAATATTTATTTGGGTGTTAAATTTAGCTCATCCAGGAAGTTTTTGCGTGCATTGTCCCATTCCGAAAGAAAAGCGAACATAGCAACCAATAGGGTCCGTACTACTCGTGCAGATAGTTGGGACGCTATACTGACCATGTACAAAGCAATTGTGCGTGCACTTTCCTGTACGGTGCCGAGTTTTGGGCTTGTCTTTATACTGAATGGTTTGAAGCGGCTCAAACGCGTTTCTTGAAGAGCGTGTTGTCTTTGCCCATAAACACGCCTCATTACTTGGTTCGATTGGAAACTGAATGTGAATGGTTGAAAGTGACGCTGTTCAGGGTTATGCTTAAGTGGTGGATGAAATTATTGCAAATGCCCGATTCTAGATTGCCTAGAATCTGTTTTTTGAATATGGTCAGAAGGAAAGGGATGTCAATTGATTACGACTGGTGTTTACACTTGAGGTCGCATTTAATAATGGTCGGTGCTGATCATTTCTGGTTGGAACAGGATTTGCGCACTGTTCAGTCTAGCCTATCAGTCTTGGTACTGAGAATGAGAAATCATTGTTTGTCATTGGATATAAATCGTGCTCTCAACTCTCAGTAAAATACAATCTACAGAACTGTGGGGGCACTAGGTGAGTCAGAGAGTTACCTCCGACTTGGAATTAATTTAAAAAAAATTAAATTTATATGTCAAATCTGGTTGTCTTCAGACAACTGTTAAGATTTTCCATCTCTGGTAAATACTATTCGATTCTGGCTAGTGAGATATGTATTTTATGTAACGGAGTACCAGAATCGTTGAACCATATTTCATTTAACTGCCCTGCCTTGAATCATTTACGATTGATATACTTGCACGACTATGAATGTGCCGTTAGCTCGCTATTAAGCGATCTTCATCGCATTAAAAAACTGAACACATTTACAATTACTTTCTATACGCCATGCCACTAAGGGAACTTATAAATTAATAATTC
Organism: Triatoma infestans; assembly: GCA_011037195.1. Taxonomy (NCBI): domain Eukaryota; kingdom Metazoa; phylum Arthropoda; class Insecta; order Hemiptera; family Reduviidae; genus Triatoma; species Triatoma infestans. The sequence continues at coordinate 19,257 of JAAEAF010014196.1, forward strand.
CCTGTTATTTGTTTCATTTGATTGCCTCTAAATGTTCCTTAATAGTTCAAGTTTTATGTATATATATTTTCTTGTCAGAATTAGCATTTTTCAGAATTATTCTTTTCTGTTTTTTTTTGTTTCCGATGAAGTGTCTTTTATTTATTTAATATATAATTAGATAAAATATTTAATTTCCTTTTATTTATTTTTTGGAGTTTGTTTCATTTTTATAAACTAAATGAGTTATTTTTATTTTACCTTGATTTTTGTATTCTATTTATTTTTAATTTTTGTAAGTTATTGTACTGACCCATCTCTATTTGTAAAAACTGAAGTTTAAACAAATAAATTATCTTTTAAACAAATAAATTATCTATCACTTTTACTGCTTACTGATGTTTGGGGGTCCGGAATGGTGGGATAACATCTATAATTTTATCGGTCTTAGCATGCTTCATTTTGTTGGTTCTGGCCAGCTTCGGATTCTCATCTATCAAAGTGTACTATCAAGTTTGCCTAGAGTGTTGAAGTACATTTAATTTAAAGGCCCTTAAATAAACTAGTTTAACATGCCTTACCTAGACCTCCATATTCAATAAACTAACAATCACAGGTCGAACTCTGAACAATCTTGTTTAAGAAATAACCGAACATATTGGAAATTTTGAGGGAGAAGTGTCCATTAATATCTCCAGATAATAAAGTATTTTCATACCATGAAGTTCTTCACTTAGTGCATCTTATAGACCAATCAATCTTCTAATTGACTTCATATATTCGGACAAATTTCTGATTCTAGAACTATTTATTGACAAAGATATTCACCTAGCCGGTGCATGGGCATAACCAGAGGAAGATGCCCTGCCGCCAAGTAAAAATGGGAAATGTTTTGGATCAAGTTTATCGTCTATACAATCTTCCATTAAGTCTTTAATAATAGGAGTCCATCTGGACATCTGATAAGTCTGCTCTGTGATTCGCTCCTTTCTCGGTGGCTGATATATTTTTTTACGATTTCCCTAACAGAAAAAGTAATGTTGAACACAAATTTGGAAACTCTTTAATGTAAATTATTATAACACTGATACCTTAAAGATTGTTATATACTTAAAACTTACGTCCACAACTACGTTTAGCCCGAGATTTCCCAGATTTACAATGGCCTGTTTCTCGTCCGCTTGTATTTGTGCATGTTGTACAAGTTTGTTAAGATTTTCTTCAGATATGCCGTTCTTTGATAATGTATATAACAAAATAATTCTCATCTTATCATAATTGGATACAGCTTGATCTAATAAGATGGGTACAATGTTTCGCATTTGATCTTTGATTCGTTCACCTTCCGCATCCGTGCCCATAGCTAAGTCCTAAAATTATAAATTCTTTATTTCTAAAAAAAGAAAACAAAGAAGAATTTTGAAAGGATGATTGATGTCGGCATTATTTGAAAGCATTAGGGATTTTTTTTTCATAGTTAGGCTACTTCATTTTGTGGGTGGTTCGCCCAACCTCAAGATGGCTTGATCGATGACTACACAATGCAAATTGGGTCACATGTGTGTGCGCCCTGACTTCAATATACTTACCCATGTAACTTTGAGTCTGCACCATAAGCCACGGATATCACATATTCAGGAACCACTGACACATCTACAATTACTGACAATAAAAATCGTCTAACAAAACTTCTGACTAACTTCACGTCCACGCAAACCCTTTCTGCCGGTCCAAAATAGCCAGTTATGATATGTCACTTAATTATAGCAATAAGCGAATTAATCACATCCTTAGACACTAGCTTTTCATAAAATCAATGGGTCCTTCTTTTCTTTTTTTTCCAATTAATTAATTAAACTTGTCTATAGATTTAGTATAGGTTATGTGCATTTATATTCCTTAAAAATGCTATCTAACACCACTTTTAAGACTATTACCTGTGATGCCTTAAAACCAGAAATGGCAATATAATGTTTTTAGGTTTATTGGAGTCCTTTATGACGTGCAGAGGCCGGGTATCCCACAGAGCATTTTAGGCCCAGTGCTACACACAGTATACACCGCAGATATTCCAACAGATCCCAAGACTTCATCTCCACCTATGCGGATGATCCTGATATCTTCTCATTTGATCCATATTCAGTAAATTCCCACAGAAACATGCAGAAAGTTAGAGAAATAGAATAAAAATTTTCCACAGATGGAAAATAAAAATAAATGAGCAAGGATGCCAGCATATATCATCCACGCTTACAAGAATAACTCTCCGTGATCTATGCTGTAACCAAACTTCTCTCCCAATCGCTGATGTAATCAACTATCTTGGGCTATACATCGAAATAAAAGACTAACGTGGAACTACCATGGGACTATTAGACTAGATAATACATCTCGCCTGTTACTAGAAAAACAAACGATTTATATACAACATTCTACATAAACCAATGTGGACCTACGGAGTCAAACTGTTGGTTTCTGCCAATCGTTCCTACCTCCTAAGAATCCAAACTTTACAAATCAATAACCTTCGAACGATCTTCAATGCTCCTCACTGTGTCCAAACTCATCATTCATAATGACCTCAATATTCCTTTCCTACTTAACCATAATACGATACAAGAAATTCCTGAACACCTAAACCACAAATTACAGCCCTCGTGTATAAAAATATAACGCCTCGTGTTCCCAAACTCTCCCCAACAATCCTACTAGACGTATCAAGTGCCCCAATGCCACTGTCAGGGCTCACGAGTTAATCTAGAGAGTGATAGTAATAAATAAGTGAGTAAAATTCTTTTTGCAGAGAACTACCACTGGATAGCTTCTCCAATCGTATATTATGGATGTTTCTTCTACCAACGGTATTTCTTGTGACAAACCCTTGCCGTTGTAACAATAATACTTAAAAAAAAAAAGTTTACTGGAAATGAATCAATGAAGATTATGGGTCCAAGTTTACAGGTGGAACTGTACACCTGCCATTTGAGAATACGATAAAAAAGAATGCCCACGGTGACCTTGAAGATATATTGTAGTCCCTCAGGTATCTATATATGCATATATTGCAAGTTAAAAGTGAGTGTACAGAAAGCCTGTATCGGCCAATGCAATTGTTGCAGGCCCAACCACCTTTATGCGGACCCTATATGAAGCATGCATTTATTGACGAAGTCATGTATTCAATTCGTAGTGAGAGAGCGAGAATATCCTGAGAATGCCGAAATTCCTCAGGAAGAAGTGGTTAGTCCATTTCAACTAAGAGGTCAGGGTCATGTTACAAACAAACTTGTAACAATAAAACCATGTAACGGCATTGTGTAGTATGCATCAATATCTAACATACCAAAGATTACACACCATTATAAATATTAATAAATTTGATTACTATTTATGAGAAATGAAAATTTAATTAGTTAAAAAAAAACTTTACCTGTTCCACTTTACACAATTTGTCCACATATCCTTGATAGGCTTTCATACAATCCTCAGCCAAATGTAAATGTGTTGAATATTTACTCAATTCTTTTTGATACTGTGGCATTTTCTTAATCATTTGACTTAAATCTCTCATTGATTGTTTATCACCTTGAGGTACTCTCTTGGAATCAATGAATTTTTTCAAATTTTTCGTTACATTCCTAGAAAAATAAGATTTTATTTGGTTTTAAATTCTTTAGATTAATTTCAAATTGATGCCAAAATATTTGTGTTTTATTTAAATAGAAATTAAACAAGAAACTTACTGAGATACAACAGCAATGTGCTGGTGACGTAACTCAACCCACAGCTCGTCATTTTCATCAAGAAGAACTTCCTTGTCAGGTTGACCTGATGTAGCTTCATACCTGAAATATTAATTAAAGAAGCTTTAGGAGGAAAAATACTGGCAAAGGTAAACATGCTAATATGTGCGAAAGTATTACATACTAATATTAAAATAACATAAAAACAATTAGCGTGTTTTTATGACTAATTAATGGTTAAGATTTGTACAAGAACGTACATTTATACTTTTTTAATTAACATCTACGCTATAAATACATTATATTCTATATATAGGTGGCTTCAAGGTATCTGTCAAAACAGTAATGATTCGATCTCATATTATGAAGACATGTTCGTAAGATCGAAGATCTAGAGCACTTAATCCTCGATGAAATGAAGACAGGAATATTTATCTGCTATTGGGATAAGTATTACCATTTAAAATTGGAGTTGGCTAAGCCAATCTCAGCCGACCAGAATACACTGCTGAAAAGCAGTAGAAGAGTTGATAACCGTCTATGTGAAGCTGCTAGAAATAGAAAAGACAATGGATTGGAAAAACTAAAATGGCTGAAGCCCTAGCCAAACCTGCTGGTTAGTTCGGGCTCAGGAGATGCTTTAATCAAAGACAAAGTGCCAAAAGGCTACTAGGAAATCAGAAGAAAAAAGAAGCCACCGTTTGGGTAGCCTACCCTTTCCCGGGAGAATACTTAAGATCTATTCAAAGAATACTTCACCTTCTATTCAAGACTGTCCGAGCGCAGTACTGAGTCACACTTCATCTTACCCGAGGTAGCCCGCTGTCAACTTAACTCGGTGGATCTAGAAGTGGACGTCAACAAAAATCCCGGACGATTATGGGTGAACCCGCAATCAGCTTTAGCGGTGTTCCTGTGGCGCCTGGTTGGTTAATCTCTCTCCAAGGCTTGGGTGATGAGGAAGTTACATGCTCGCCGTAAGCGACGGCTCTGATGCTGTTGGGCGGCTCCCAAGTACTATAATTCAACTCTGGCAGTAAAATAATGCGAGCATCTATGGGGTGGGGTAGGGATATCAGAAAGACCAGTCCAGGAAATGGAAACGTAAGCTGGAACATAAACTACTGAAGTTTCCTAATTGATCTTCTTTTAAAGGAAAAGGTTAAGATCGTTCAATTTGTTTTGCAGAATAGAGATTTAATCAAGGAAACACTAATGGAAGGAATCAGTTAGAAATTTGAAAATAGCCTTAGCAAGAGATGTGGTTGTGTTTTCCTTATGGTGGCAAAGTTCGGCCAAGAATTAATTGGGTTGTTGAAGTTAGTGGGGACTTCATATCGAATCTAAGCCGAGCTGTTATAAATGGTTGGGCTTCGGTCATTATTGTGTAATCAAGTTATGGCTTTATTGTTGCTCAGATTGTTTTGATTAGAGTGAGATTCCAAGATATGGTAATGTAGGATGCGTGGTAGGGACTCCATTACTGTGGATTGTCTTGAGATTCAGAGGTGTATGTTTAACCGTATTACTAGTGATAACCTGAAAATTTTACAAATTAATGCGCAAATTAACCGGTACATAATTTGTATATTCGAATGCCAAAACTTTTTTGGAGAGGAATATTATTGCTATCAATGGATAACTTGTTCTCAGCGGTAATGGTTATCTTCCTACTTATTGCTCATTGCATGGGGAAAACTGTATTAATGTAAACCTTGCGACATATGGAATTTCTAAAATTAAGTCTAGGTTAGAAGAATTGGACTACAAGTGATTACAGATGTATGTAATGTGTTTGACGTAGTTTGAAATTATTTTTCTGGTACATTTTACGACATAATCAAGATTTAATCTTGATAGGGTAATGTAAGATAATAATATATCTTTTGAAAGTCTGCACTGCTCTCTCTGCCAGACTGCTTGTCTTCGGTTGGTAGAGTGAGAAGGTGACATGATGTTGTTCTCTTTGCAAAACTGTTTGAGTATACTAGAGGTGAATTGAGGGCCATTGTCAGACACAATGATTTTGGGTAATCCAATGGGCGAAAAGATCATTTTTAATGATGATACTGTTTTCTATGCAGTTGTAGTTCTCATGGCAACTATTTCCAATCATTCAGTAGTAGCATCGACTACGACTACCAGTACCGCCTTTCTTATAGTCCTGCATAATCTATATCAATGCGTGACCAGGGTTCACTAGGCACAGTTCAGGGCATTAGAAGAGCTTGGGGTCTGCATCTCTGTTAAGAAAATAATTCACATTCCAAATAGTTTTTTTTTGTCTTAAGCAAACATACGTACACACTAATTATCGACAACTTGTCAAAATACGCATGATCATATTCTATAATACAATATGATAACTAATATTCATTTTTCATAAGATATATTCATAAATATTATATTCCTTCCCCGTCGATTCGCCTTAAGGTTGTTCATGTTAAAGTTGCCTTCCTCTATGACGCAACTGATCAATCTGGCATCGTTGAGGACAGACCATAAGCCCTTGATTCGTCTTGTTGTGGTGGTTGGTTCCGCAGAGCTGGAAAGCACAGAGACATTTTCCGTGGTAGCCTGTTTCATTTTGTGGTCATCGACCAGTTTCGGGCGTTCGCCCATCTTCAGGATGCGTTTTTCAGACAGTGTGACAACACAGACTTGCACAGAGCGAAGTTAGTTTACACACTGACTGTATTTAAAACTAAACTCTTAAACTAGGTCAAGGGTATGGTCAGCTGGGTGGGAAAACACGTGTTTGGGTTGTTAAAGGGCAAATTTTTCTTACAATGGAAACAACACGTGGGGTCTAATTTTTAAACTCAGTTGTTGGAGGGAGATTTACTTTACAATTAACTAATAAAAATAAAATATAAAATATATAAAATAAATTTAAATTAAATTAAATAACGATTTAAACTAACATCATTTTTATAATTACGTTTTTTATAATTATGCATTCCAGTCATTATTTCACTTTTTCATACAACATTCACATCCTTGCGAGCATGTATACCTAAATATGGTTTTTTATATAATTAAGTTTTTTATTATGCATTCCACTCAACATATCACCTTTTTACACAACATTCACATACATCCAAATATTCACACTTTTTTTTTTTTAATATATATAACTAGTAGGTTTAAAACTAAACCTAAAACTAAAATCTGTATAAGAACTATTTGTTGCATGTATAATGTTTGCACTGGTAATTGCGTGTCTGTTGCTATTGTGGGAAGAGTGTTTTGAATAATGGTTCACTGGCAAATTTTGTCTGTTCGCTTATTAAGTTTCGTGTCTTGTGTTTATATATTTTGAGTTGTTCTATTATGTCAAGTCGTCGTCCTTTGTGGCCAGAATGTATTAGCTTCATCGTTGTCGTGATGTCATCGGGTTTGTGTTTGTTAGTGTTTAGGTGATTGGCATAATTTGAGTCAACTTTGTTGTATTTGTATGATCTGATATGTTCGGTAAATCGTTCCTTGATTTTTCTGCCGGTCTGCCCCACGTAAATGTTGTCACAGTTCGGGCATTTCAACTCGTAAACCCCACTGCTGTCATACACGTCAGTGAACTCGGTACGAGAGCGGATTTTGTTGCCTAATTTGTTTTGTTCGGAAGGATGTCTTAATGCCCAGTTTTTTGAAAAAATTTGTGAGTTTGTACGTGTGGCTTCCAATATATGTGAATGTGCCGAATTTGTCCGCTGTTTCTTTGTCAGTCCTATATCGGTGGTGCGGTTCGTTTTTGAGGAGTTTATTAACCCTTTCATTGCTAAGTTAGTACAGAGTATTAGTACACTGCGTGCTAGGCTGTCTCACTGGCAGTCGTCCCCACCATGCTAAATTCTTTTGTCAGTCGTAGATTTTTCCCCACTTTTTGTTTGCAACTCTTTAAGCTTTAACTTTTTAAATCTCTATTTACGAGATTAGTAACTCGTAATTGGTAACTGTCTAAATTTCCAGTGAACTAATTAATTTTTAGCTGTAAGTAAAGCTTAATATAAGTCTAGTGATAGTATTTCATAAAGCTGGTAAACCAAAAAGCGATCCTAACAGCTATCGCCCAATCAGTCTCTTAAACTCTCTCTCCAAAATATTAGAAAAAATAATATACAAACGACTCTTAAAACACTTGACAGACTCTAACACAATCCCACCTCATCAGTTTGGATTCAGACAAAAACACTCACCACTACACCAACTAAAAAGAGTCACAGAACACATTGTACACAATTTTGAGGAAAGAAAATACACGGCAGCAATATTTCTTGATGTAGCTGCTGCATTTGATACTGTTTGGCACTCTGGACTAATTTACAAACTTACAAACACAAACGCACCAACATACCTAACTCGAATAATAGGATCCTTCTTACAAGACAGAACATTCCAGGTAAGACTCAACAATACATTCAGTACAGAAAGACAAATACTAGCGGGACTACCACAAGGGGCAATCATGAGCCCAATACTCTTCAACCTCTACTGCTCAGACATACCTGAACCTACTACAGCGACCTTAGCTACCTACGCGGACGATACCATGTTAGCCTCATCCAGTACAGACATTAACGAAAGCATTACTGACTTACAAACATCAATAGACTGTATATCTGGCTGGTTTCACCGATGGAAGCTAAAGTTAAACCCATCTAAAACTGAAGCGAAAATCTTCGCTCTCCGGCGGTTTCGGAATGAAGACCTTCGCCTACTAACACTTGACAACCAGCAAATTCCCTGGAAACAAAAAGACCAAGGAGTGCGTTATCTGGGCGTAATCCTTGATACAAGACTCACCTGGAGACTACACATTAACACTAAACTGCAACAAGCATACACCCGACTGAAACAACTCTACCCACTCATTAACAGAAACACACCACTCAAACACTCCTGCACCACACTACTCTATAAAACTCTCCTTAGACCTCTCCTGACATACGCCTGTCCAGTTTGGATAACAGCTAGCCAACACACTGACAAAACGATTGCAGACTTTCCAAAACAAGGTACTGCGAATTGCACTCAACGCTCCCTGGTTTGTCAGAAACACACAAACACACAGAGAACTTGACATGCCAGATATATACACACACATGACTAAACTTACAGACAATTTCTTCCTAACGCTTCACACACTACCCTCAGCTTCACATTACCACATAGGCGAGCCTACTTCATCCAGACGATTAAAACCCAGACTGTATCAAGATCTCTGACAAAACTCATCTTTGTTTTATTGTTTCTTTATCTTTCAATAGCCCTATGTGTAAAGCTCTAAGCGAGCTGGCCCATAATAATTTGTAAATATAATAATAATAATAATAATAATAATGTTTGATAAAAAAAAAAAAAATTATATTTAAAATATCTTAAACAAATATAAATTAAAAACGTAATAACAAAACACTTAAAAGAAAATTAGAATGTTTGTGTGATATATCTCGAAACACGGCACTACACTTCCTATTCGAAACACGGAAAAAAACTTCCTGTACCATTTGGTGGATTTTCTTATTGTCTCAACAGTTGACACAGTACCATGTCGAAAATAATAATGAAAATACTAAAAGTGTAAGTAATAGAAAATTATATTGAAAAACTGCAAAAGAGAAGTTATTCAAACAGACGCAAACGTTACAATGAAAAACATATGTAGGTAAAAGGGTTTGGAAAAGGGATGGATAATAAACCCAAGAAATTTGCCGACAAAAAGGTCGCAAGGGATTATTGCCATCTTTTATTTTAGTATAACATAATAGGCAAAAGAAAATATTCTGAAAATTGTACAGATGTCGATGGGAGATTTAAAAATGATGGCGCAATTATGAGTGACTAGCAAAAAGGTTTGTTGCCATCTGTTGCCATTTAAGTGAAATAAAAATATTCTATGGATGCCTATAGATATATAAATGTCGCTGGAAGAAGTAAAAAAATATACACTTTCATGTAGGAGTAGCAAAGATACGAAACAGCATCAAACCACATATATGTGGTATTCGTCTGTGGGAGAGTGCTAGACCAATACACATAAATGTGGTATTAGCCTGTGAAGAACGTAAAGTGTACCCACATTAATGTGGTATTAGCAATGAAAGGTTGACAATGTTCGCATTGTACCCATTGCTCTCAGCTATTTTGTAGATTGTCTGATATTCTTGGGCGTGGTTCGCGGGTTGAGGGGTGTGCATTTAAGTCTGTTCGTTAGATGTCTAAGTGCAGCTAGTTTGTGTTGGGTGGGGTGGTTGGAATTGTGCGGTATGATAGCATCTGTTGTAGTTGCTTTTCTGTATATTCCGTATTCCAGTTTATTGTCGGTTCTTGTGAATTTTATGTCTAAGAAGTTGAGGTTGTTGTTCGTTTCTTTTTCGTACATGAATTTTATTTTCTCGTTTATGTTGTTAAGGTAATGTACTATTTTGTATATCTATGTCGTTTTCCAATATGAGGACTGAATCGTCCACGTATCGTGCATAAAATGTTACCCCGAACTCCTCTTTCAGTTTTGGAACATAAGTTTCTTCCATGTTTTGTATAAATATTTCTGATAGGATAGCCGATGTGGGGTGCCCCATTCCCAGTCTGTCAGTAGCGAGGTAGAACTTGTTGTTAAACCTAAAGTAGTTTTGTGTCGTTGTGGTTTGTACTAAGTTCATGAGTTGGTGAACGAATTGCATGGATTCTTCTCGTTTCAACTTCTGTTTCATTATGTACAGTGTGTCCGTGATTGGTATGGATGGTATAGGTTGGTAATATCGAGGGATAACAAACGGGAATTTGAGGTGAGACTTATATTCTCTGTTAATTGTATTAGGTGTTGTGTGTTTCTTATATTGTAAGTGTCGTTCAGTTTTACTTTGTTTTTTATTACTTTTGCCAGATGCTGTGTCAATTTGTATGCTGGTGCAGTTGTGTAGTTTAGGAAGGGTCTGATAGGGATATTGGGTTTGAGTATTTTTGGAAGTGCATTTAGAATGGGTGCTTTAGGGTTCATACAAGTATATTTGAATGCTTCGCGGGGTGGTATTACTAGTGTCGTTTTTTATAGCAGTTTTTACTTGTTGTTGGAAGCTTTTTGTTTTTGTTGGGTCCTTTTTGAGTTGTGTATATGTATTGCTGTTTATGAATTCTAGTGTTTTGTTTATTGTAGTCGTCGTGTGTCATTATTACAGTGCTGTTCCCTTTGTCGGCTTTTGTGACTATAAGGTTATTATCTTTGAGTTTTTTCCGTCAGGCAGTTCTTTCTTCTTGTCCGTCTGTGTTACTGTGTTACGCCCGAAACCGGTCGATGACCACAAAATGAAGCAGGCTACCACGGAAAATGTCTCTGATCCTTGATTCGTCTGTTTGGGGAACACAACGAACTAACTTCCGAATCTAACTTCACATAGACTAACCGGATGGGCTTTAATATTAAGTGCCTATACTTGCTGATTCTTTATCTAGACTGTCGCTACCAAATGCAGCTAATAATTCTAATGATTTCGGTAGAGAGTATCACAAATGAGAATAAATGAAACTGTCTCAATGTAGCTCGAAGACAATTACAATACGCGATTTTATCTGATAACATACTTATAAAAATTATAGCATTCATTGAACGAGGTTGGGCTGAAAAGAAAAAAGTTAGAACCGCAGTTTCTGAATTTCTTTGCTAAGAGAAAGACAAACTTTCTTATGAAAAGAAAACACTTTTATGAAAAGGCCGCATTGTGATTCCGCAGAGTTTACAGAAAAACATCCTACATATTATGCTTCATGAGGGGCATCCAGGCATAGCCGCTATGCGATGTTTTGCCATTTCACGCCTGGTGGAGAAACATTGAGTGATGATGATGCGTTTGTAAAAAGCTGCAAAAAGTGCCAGGAAAATAGAAAAGCAGACCCTCAAGTTCTCCTAACGTCCTGGACGGTGCGTGGTGAACGATAGTCATGCATTCATATAGACAGATCCATAAGGATAGGTACATATTTGGTTAGAGAAAAATAAAATTATTTTGAATATGAATTATTTTCTTAATTATCTTACAGGAAGCACTCTGGTTTCCTTATGAATTATCAAAACAGTTTCCTGATTACTTATGAAAGAGGCTGGCTATGGCGATATTATGTTGGCTACTCAACCAATTTTAATTGGAATTGGCAAAAACATTATGAGATAGAAGAAATATAATCACAAACATGTAACTTGGTGATGGAACTGTCGAGACTGAGGATGGAAGTTAAATGAGCAAGGAAATTAAAGAAATGGATCTGCGTAGATTCAGTCTTCGAAGAATAAAAACATATATATATGAAAAATAAATACAATAGTTTTTCTTTGATAAAAAATAGACGAGAATCTTGGTACCAGCTTGTTTCTCAAATCGGTAATACTTGGGAGTATTTTGAACAAAATAGGATGGGGAAAGATTACTGTTAAAAGAAACTCAAACTAGCTTAATTAATGGCCCGAAAATTGTGACGTAATCGTTAACTGTTAATGCTTAAAAAATTAGTTGATTTGTAATATGAGGATTAAAATTTAATTAAATTTGCTAATGATAAAAAAAAGTAAATGGAAACCATAAAAAGAAGAAGATTGAATAACATTTGGGAATAATAGAATTCTTGTAAACAGGCTGGGACAGTCTATGCCTCTTCACTGGCATCATTGCTTTAATCATATTAACGCGCTAGTAGTCATGTCTCTTAGATCCCCCCTATAATTCAATTCTTCCGAACGCGTATCTTGAATCGTCCAGCTGTTTCTGATATTAAGATGATTTTAGCTTGCATAATTGAAGAAGGAATGTAATCGATAAATTGGAATGAAGGATTTACTTCCAACATGCAAGCGCTAGGAAAAAAATTATAAAAGAAAAAAAACTGAATTCATAAATGTACAAATAATCATGCACGGTCGCAAATCGATTAAAAAAAAAAAACTACTTGTAAACATCGTTCTCAATTGGAAGAAGATCATAAGCCATAGCTTGTAGTGTTAATTCGTGCAATAATGGTGATACGCAATCAAATCCACGATCCAATATTAGCAACTGAGATCTGGCCTTTTCTGGTCCTTCGCCCATAGTTGGCTCATCGGCTTTGTATGCATCCAATTTTTGTTGTACAATTTGCGCAAGTTCAACATTTCGATCAAAGTCACTAGGAAGAGAGAGAAAAATAATCAGCCATAATTATAAATACTGATGATTGATCACAATCTTTTTAAAAATTCAACAATATCGACATACCTTCTGTAACGTACTGAAGGATATTCACCAAGTGTTGCACAAAGAGTGGCAATTTGTTCAGCAATTCGTTCCATATTTGCCATTCGACTGCTCATTAATGAAGGATTATAAAAACATTGGAATGTTTCAGGTGCATCAAGTGAAAAAACCTATTAATTATTAATTTTTATTAATTACAATTTTAGAATAAAATATACTTTTATATATAAATATATATATGTGTTTAATTCTAAAACTACGTCTAATAAACGTTAAAAAAAAAAAAAGGTAATCACTAATTAAAATATTTAAATAAAAACATGAAACTGACTGGCCACATTTTCGAACACTACATGTCAGTATGATTAGGTTTAAGTCGCAAATTAGATGTAATAATTTATCGAATATCTTAAATAAAACAAAGAAGCTTACTAAATCATATATTTGGCATGCTTGAAAATACCAAGATATTCTACTTAACATTCAAAATCTTTTAATTCTGATGCCATGAATGCATTATATTTAAAATTTGCTTTCCAAGGCACTTCCCACCAAGAATAGCAAGCGAACTGGATAAATCATACAACAAGAAAATAGAAGATTTTGTAATATATGATTTTGAGGGTATATTGTTTCATAATTTCTCTATCATACACGCCTACACACTTCTTTATATATCAACAGATTATGTTACTTCTAGTCATATGGGAGTGGACAAGAAGTCTGACAGAAATAAAATCTTAGCATTACATCTAAATATAAGTTATGAGAATTATAGCTGTAAATTTTACAAATAACAACTTCCTGAAAGTGAATACATTTGTGGCAAATGCCTCCGTGGACTGCTTAGCTTAAACTCCATGGAATAGGAATGCCAGATTAAACCTAAGTCATTTTAATGAGGCTTAATATTTTAATTTTTAATTAGAAAAGTGCAGGTAGAGAAGTGAATGTGCGTAGTCAAGAGCTAGTAGTTGGCTTAAAATCAAATAGTTGCAGTTCTTATGTTCAGGTTTTGAGTGCTGGGGACGCACTTTGGTTAATATATCAGACTGGGGCTGTCACAGAAATGAACCCTAAAGAAGTAACTAGCCCAGTCTCTTTCGGATGCCCCCCTGATGTAGCTATTCTGTCAACAATGGTACGTTGGAAATAATTCACACCAAGTAGCCGAATCAGTATAGCATAAGATTAATTAAATTCTTCCAATTTTGTTTTTGGCACCACAACAAAGCGTTGAAAACAAAAATATATATAAATCTAGCTTGGTACACAGTGTTAGTACCAACTTGTGTACTATGAAAATTACGTTACAATTAAAATGAACTATTTTCTAAGACTACTTCACCATAAATTACACTAATTGTTAACATAAATCCAAAAAAATTCATAGAAAAAAATAAATAAAATTAAAGAGCAAAATAATATTCAAGTTGCAAGCAGTAAGCAGTATTACATTGTTTCAACTATTTTTTGCATTCAGAAAGATAATCAAAGAAGCATGTTAAACAATTAAATGACCATGCACACTGATTCCGCTTTTATTATTTATCCCAGACATAAACAAATCAACAACAAGACCAAAACAGACCTGACTTTCATACGGTAAGAAAGCTATGTTGATCTCTTTCAGGGTTTTAATCTTTCTGGCAGCTAAAGATTTGCACAGCTCGTTAAATAATTCCTCCTGACACACTAGCCAATAAAAAAGACAAACACAATAAAAGCAAGTGTTAAAAATTGGAAAAAAAATATTTTGTTTTTGTTAAGTACAAAAAAAAGTGTGCACAGAAAACAAAACCTCAAAATAGACAAATCACTCTGGTTAATAAAAAAAAAGCAAGTTAGTAATAAAATAAAATAAAAAATTGAATAATCAAAATAATAAAAACAAAATACAATAAATATGTATCAAGTGTTAACAAACGAAGCGTTTGGATAAAATTTGTTCAAAAATCACACAAGTATTAGTACAAAAGTTAAAAGGGTAACGAAAGAATTTATTCTTTTAATGTGTTAATCAAATTAAAGAAGAAAATTAGAAAAGGAAACACAAAAATTCAAATTTCGGTGCGACTTTTTCTTTTGTTTATTTTTATTTTTTATTTTTGTCAAATCATCTTTACCTGTTGTTCATAAGCAATAAATGCGACGTTTATCTCCTTCAAAGTCTTAATAAATTTAACAACCTGATGATGGCATAATTCTTCAAATAATACTTCAGGACAAGCTGTAAATAATACTTAATTCATTGCTTACAAGTTATAATTTAAAAGTTTCAGAATTAAAATAAAAATAGAAAAGAAAATAACAAAAAAATTATCAACTGTCTAAAACAAATTAAAATAATTTTTGTTTTTTTAATTAAACCAGAACCGCAATAAAAATAAATTATGACAAAAAATCTTAGTGATTAACAAAACAAAAGTCGCAGTAAAAATATTCCCAAAAAACATGCTACTGTAACTTATTTTGTCTTATACTGAATACTCTTGAAAGATATGGTAAAAAGAATTATAGCATAATGTGATATAGCATGTGCGGAGTTACAGGAGGTAAACCGGGGACCAACTATCACCCATTCACATAAAACGGGAAAGCCTGTGATGATGAACTTGTAAAGTACTTCCAGGAGGATTAATGGTAAGGCAAAGAAGAAAAAAATCATTCCCTGGATGATCCCCGGGACTTAAAAAAAAAATTAAAAACTGATATGAAATAATACTCTGAAGGCTTTCTCTTTTTGCAATTATTGCAATTCTAATTGGCAAATATTCTTCAAATGTGGAAATTTGTTATTAATATAAGTGGTGCCTAGCAAAACTTGCAGCGGCGATATCGAATTAAACCTTAACCAGATTCCCTATAAAAATCTAAAAATCAATTTTTTCAGAAAATGTTTACAATAAAGTAATAGGTTTGTACATTTGTAGTTAGCATTCCCACTATAGAAAATCTTTGGACCCGTTGTCAAGAAAATTTCAAAATCCTTGGAAATCTATTCTGCAAAGTCCACTTTAAATGAAAACTTAACGTTGCAGCTCCCTCAAAAAAAAGTAAAAAATAATCCGAATGAAAACGAATAAGCAAAGTTTAAAAAATAATTTTCTAAAACTGAAAAAAAAATTAAAATCCAAAAACGATTTTTGACCGAAAACTTCAAGCCGCCTGCAGTGGGTAGTATGTAAAGGGAATATCAGGATCGCAATAATGCCTCTTATAGCGGTAAGAGAACGTAAATAAAAAACTGGAGTCAAAAGCATCAAATAAAGTCAAGTGAAAATCATTACTGATCAAGTCCAAGGATCTCCAATGGCTGTGGCGGCACTAATTAGATTTAATGGGAGATGGTTACCTGGACTATCTACTATAGCGCGCCCTCAGAAGTCGCATTATTGCCATACACACCTTTTATTTTTGTAGGCATTCAAGTTTTTCTTTTTCTTCTACCGGGAATTCAATCCGCGGCCAGATAAACCGCAACACTCGAACACAAAATGTGCAGTGTGCATTTTCTCTTCTTACGACAAAGATTTCCTCCAATCACACCTATGAGCCTATGGTTATGTCTTAAGCTTAGGGCGACAACTAATTAGGGCCTATACACATACTCCACATAGGGCCACACTCTCTTGGTGGAATAGTTCTAGACGAACAGTTGTTAATAAAGTATTTTGCTTGTCTCTAACCTGGGTTTCCAATCACCAGTTAAAAGACAGATCCTGAAAACCGTAATTATGTTCGACTACTATTTATATATACTATATATACCATAATATATATATAAAGTACTATATATATAAAGTACTATATATACATATATATATAAAATAATATATATATAAAAAATACGACTACTATTTATATATATATAAAGTATAAGTTATAGTTAGAAATTATATATATTTCATCCGATACTCGAATAGGAAGCGAAAAAAAAATCGTACAGAAGCGAAATGATTTCTTACTGAAAAAATTTTATTACGAAACTTAAAATCAATTGGACCCACTGAGAGGAAGTGAATAAATCAACTATATTAAAACGGTTTCTATAATACACACTTAAGTAATTTGGATGATTTGAAAAAACAGAGTTTAACTTTTTATACTTTTCTTTTATGGATCTAAGTTCTTCCACTGAAAAAAAGAAAAATTTAAAATAATCGAAGAAATATGAGTATGTTTACAGTCCGATTATTATCAATGTTCTATATGCTAACCTCCGAAGAGCGAAAGTAAAAGAAATTGGTTATTTTTGTTTAAAACTTAAGACAAGTACTGGTTTATAGGTTCAACCCAAGCTCATTGGAGAGATTGTATGCCAGTTGCACATGGGTACGTTATGCTAAAATATGAGACAACAGCCTCTCCTGTCAGATCTCAAACGATGTTTAACTAAATTGATACTATTTTGAAGAGGCAAAAACAATATAAATATGCAAACCTTCTGTAAAATATACGTGTGCTGCTCGATACATGGTTCGATTCGGTGATGCAAAATCCTGCATCAGTGCATGCACTGATTTTTCACTTGGTGTTATCAAATAGACGGCTTCCATTGTAGGCAATGGTTCCCTTTTTTTATGGATATCTTCAACAACTGAAATTAAAAACAAGCAAAATTAAATTAAATATAAGGAGGTATAAATTGTTATTGTAATTTAAATGCATCTATTCCATATTGTTCATTTACTTGTAAGTCCTTCAGCAGAAATTTCATGCATTTTACAACAAGCTGACACCATTCTCATAGCTAACTGATCAACTACAAGAACTCTCCATTCTACTTCTTTTCCCTTCTTTTTTTGTTTGATGGCATCGTTCATAATTTCTGTAACAGAAATAATGCAATATAAACAAATTGTAGATAAATGTGGAGGTGGGCTTCAAACTTCTGTAGGTCATTTGTTCACGATTGCTGGAAGTATTGAACATCGATGTTTACACAGATCGATAGTGCACTCTACCCACACCAAAATATAACCTCACTCACTATCATTTTGAAGCGTATATTAAGGTTACATTTGTATTTTGTTAAGCGTTCTTCCTACATCATTTGTAAGTTATTTCATTTTTAACTCGAATTGAATTTATGTAATTTTTAAAGTATAAAAATTTTGCAATAAAATATTAAAATGGATGCATTAAGAGCGTATCTTAGTGATAATGAGAGCGAAGAAAATGAAAGTAGTGAAATAGGTCCTCCAATTCCAGAACATAACAAATCATCTGTAAAAAACAAGGAACAAGAAGATGAGACAGAAACAAGAGAAATAGGTAAAAAGGATAAAGATAGAGATGAAACTGAAATAGGACTGCCAATTCCCGAATACATTAAATTATCTCTAACTGAAAAGAAAGAAGAAACTGATAAACAAAATAAATCAAATGAAACACTGAACGAAGATAATTTGGATGAATGTGAAATAGGACCGCCAATTCCTGAATATTTTAAATTATCTCTGAGAGAAGATCAAAAGAAAGAAGAAACTGATGAACACAATGAATCAGATGAAACCCTGGATGAAGTTAATTTGGATGAAATCGGACCTCCAATACCAGAACATATGAAATTGGAATTAAAACTGAACAAGTTGCTAGACAACTCAGAAGATAGTGAAAATGAAGATGATGATATCTCCAAAGATATACCAATCATATCGAGCATATCAATAAGTCATGGAACAAAACCGGTAGTGGCAATAGCTTTGGACCCAGCCGGTGCAAGACTGGCCACTGGTTCGGTAGATTATGATGTTAGACTATGGGATTTTGCGGGAATGGAT
The DNA here is from genome assembly GCA_011037195.1 of Triatoma infestans. Taxonomy (NCBI): domain Eukaryota; kingdom Metazoa; phylum Arthropoda; class Insecta; order Hemiptera; family Reduviidae; genus Triatoma; species Triatoma infestans. Next base: position 37,986 of record JAAEAF010014196.1, read on the forward strand.
TCTACAATGCAAAGTTTTAGAACGTTAATGCCTTGTGGCAATAATCCTATAAAAGCTGTGGATTTCTCTTCAACAGGTGATGCAGTTCTAGTAGTATCCGGTATGTCTCAAGCAAAAGTATTGGACAGAGATGGTCATGAAGTTGCTGAATGTATTAAAGGTGATCAATATGTTACTGATATGGCTCGAACTAAGGGTCATATTGCACCGCTGACTGGTGGATGCTGGCATCCACGTACCAGGGAAGAATTTCTTACGACTTCTGAAGATTGTACATGTAGAATATGGGATGTGAAGACGCCAAGCAAACATAAGTCTATAATAAAATGTAGGGCCCATAATGGGCTGAAAACTCATCCAACAGCTTGTGCATACAGTAGAGATGGAAATACAATTGCATGTTCATGTGTTGACGGTTCATTGCAATTATGGGATCATCGCAAAGCGTTTGTACATCCTGCAAAAACAATTCGCTCAGCACACCAGACTGGAACAGAAACTTCATGCATTTCTTTCTCCTATGGTTCTAGTACTCTAGCAACAAGAGGTGGTGATGATACACTGAAATTATGGGACATTAGGATGTTCACGAAACCACTTTTTACTGCCAACAATCTTTATTCAAGATATAGCAGTACCAACTGTATGTTCAGTCCTAATGATGCAATAATTATAACAGGTGTGTCATTAAAGAAAGGTGAAACAGATGGTAATGTGTATTTTTTTGATTCAAAAACTTTTTCATTGGTGAAAAAAGTTACTGTTTCCGATTCTCATATTATCCAAACGGTATGGCATCCTAGACTACATCAGTTATTCATCGGATGTGGAGATGGTGTTATAAAAGGTTATTTTAATGATAAGAGCGTACGAGGATTACAACTTTGTGCCGGTAAAATAAGACATAAAGTAAAACAATCAGAAGTGGTAGCAGCACAACAAATTATCACACCGCATGCGTTGCCGATGTTCCGTCAGGAAAAACATAAATCAATAAAAAAAAAAATGGAAAAAGAACGTCTTGATCCAGTCAAATCGCATCGTCCTGATTTGCCAATAAAAACTGGCCAAGGAGGGCGAGTGGCTGCTTCTGGTTCCACGCTTAGTTCATATGTAATACGTAATCTTGGTCTGAGCAAACGAATAGATGATGATCAAGATCCTAGGGAGGCTATATTGAGATTTGCAAAGGAAGCTGAAGAGAATCCTTATTGGATTGCTCCCGCTTATAAAAAGACTCAACCAAAAACTATATTCCAACAAGATAACGAAGATGAACCAACCAGTAAAAAGGCAAAGTTGTGAATGTTCACACTTTAAAGCAACTATATAAGTAAAATGTTTAGTTTTGCTTATAGCTGATATGTGTGTTGTATTTATTGTATTCTATTTCATAAATAGACTTAAAAATATGTTTTTATGCAATATAGATGGCATTGTACTTAGCCTAAAATTACTGTAAATATTATTTTAAATAAACGTCCTATAAATTCTAGATCTGTACCGCACCTTCCATATTTAATTTTTGGAATTAAAAAAAAACTAGTTTGAAACACTCATATGACTTTATATTACTGCAATTATTACAAATCTTATTGAAAAATTCTCTTATAATTTAGAATTTGTATTAAATATTTAGTTGGCTATGCGTTAAATGTAAGTACACGTACAGGCTTCTGGTTATATGATATTTTGAATGCAGAAAATTTGTCACGGAAGTCCGAAGTTTGGCTTAAGTCACAGATATGAAGTCACAAAAATGTTTTAAAAAACAGTGAAAGATTTATTTTTTTATGTAGTTACAATATTGTGTAGCTATTTTAAATAAAAGCCAAACAAATCCTGTAAATTCGAAATTCCGGTTAACTGATCTTCAAATTTTAAATTCTAGAAAAAAATTATTTAATGCTGCAATATTGCAATGCTTTAAACGTTTTTTACAGGCAGACAATCGTACATCATACTGAGTGGTACTTTAAAGAAAAGATTAAAGTGCAGCGTTTCTCTCGGAGGATGATTTTTTCCTGGAAAAATGTTTCAAATAAAATGATTAGCTGCTACGTTGTAGTTAATAAAGTTCAAAGATAATAGTTGTGTGCCATTTTCGAGAAAACAGCGAGACAATGTTCTGAAAAAATCTGATTGATAGATTTTGACCGTAACCATTCTCTGTCAGATGCGACGATTTTCTAACACAAAAAAACATGTTTGAAAAGTTTCCTGATTTTTGCATATTCTCTTCCCCTTACATACAACCAACCATTCGCTAAAATTTTCTTTACGCATCCGAAGTCTGATATGTATTTTCGGGAAAAAATCGAAAATTTGACCTCATCGCAACACTTTCTCTTACAGCAACAAAATATAGTCATTTGTCAACAATGGTGGTAATCAAAATGTCGAACGGTAATAACAATAATTAGTTACAAAGTGACGCATCTAATAATTTTAGTTCGGATGATCTATATTCACGTAAGCCTTTTTAAGCTTTTTTTTTTTTAAAGAAAAAAGGTTTAATGTAACTTTTGCTAACAGCGTGTAATTTTGTTTAATCACACCCAATCAGTTCAGTACAATTCCAGCTCAAAGAAAAGAATATAATCGAGACGTAAGTTAAAGAACACATAAACAAATTATATGTTTGAGAAATCTGAATCCCCTTTAATGTTTACATCACGAAATTGAAAAATATATACATATATTTTTTGCCATTTCACGGTACATGAATAAAGTACAAGAAGAATGTGAAACACTAAAATGACTTTTTCTTATGCAATTCACAAACTTCTATTTACAAGTTTTCTTTACTCAAGGAACTTCTTCTGAATGCTTAAATTACCTTCAACATCGTAAAGGAGGGATAAAGCACGCTATTTTAAGAGTGGTATCCAGAAAAGGGGTTCTGGACTTTAAGGGGACAGTTTTTTTTTTTTTTAATAAAAGTGATGGACCTATATATGTTTGCTGTAAGGTTTAGAGAACATCTGAAAAACGAAAATATGAAAAACTGAAAAAAATTATCCATCCAGTAAAGCACCGAATCTAGTTCTGTTTAGGGAATATCGAACGCAAACTTCTTGCCGTTTCTTCTGGTGGCATCTAAATGGAAAATCAGTTTGAACTTGATGCGATTTTTCGTTTTTGGATCAAGATGTTCACAAACATGCACAGACCATTTCCAGAACACTTTTTTTGTGCTCATTGTGTCAGCGCGTGAATTTTCGAAGAAAATTCAACTTCGATGAGCCAAAAGAATATAATATTTTTCTTATAGAAGGAGGAAAATGTAAAACTTAATGATTTTATTCGAAGATGGTTCAACTTATTTGACAGTAATCTCAATAAAGTTAAAAATTAATGTGTTTAAACTCCGGAATTAAGTAAACCTATTAATTTGGGCGTTAGCTGTTTATTTATGTCCAAGTATTTAATTTTAATCAATGAACGGCTGGCAAATTGCTCAGTTAATTGAAGTGTATTAGGGAATTTTACAATGACTTCTGATCGATAATTCAAAACTCTCGTAATGCACACATTTAGGGGTTATATACTTTTAAAGCTCTCATTGGTACTTCAACAAAACTATTTAGCTTACATTTTAAATAAATCAATAAATACGTTTCTTTCTCATTGGTTGTAAATTCTAACTTGTATTAAATTTATTTTCAACAGAAATATTAAAGCACTGTTCGCTAAAGTTTCCCAAAATGGACCTTGGTTTAAATCAGAATGTAAAAAAAAATTTTTAAAAAATGTGTACTTTATTTTGTAAGTTTTGACTAAATGATGCAATGTTGAGATGAGGTCATATATAATATACATGAATCACTATTTGACAGTTATACGGGTAACTCGATAACAAGTTTTCATAGTTTATTGCATTTCATTAAAAATACTTATAAAATTGATTTTGAAGGTTAGAATTCTTTTTTTAAGCATTAATAAAACCATGAAACCAATAATGTATCAATATAACAATCAGTGGAATTAAAACTATTTGCTATCCTAATTGAAAAATGTATTATCAATACAGACAGACTTCTTACAGCATTAATGGACTAAATTGCTGTAAACAAAAATATTTTATATAAATATATGCGTGTGTGTGTGTGTGTGTATATGTATGTAACGTATAAGCTCTATTTAATTTTATAAGCCTATGTATTTTTTTTTATATTACAAAGATAACGCATTCAGATAAAAATTACTGGCAGACCCTTGAGAATCATATACTTCTAAAGATAGTAGCTCTTTTAATCTGTTTAATATTCCAAAATGAAAATAGTGTGTTGTATCAGTTATTAAAATAAAACGTTTTATGATAAGGTCATAATGGTTTGGCATATTTTTGTATTAAATACAATAGGAGAAGTTCGTTCTTATTCATTATTCAAACACTTTCTTAAATTATCATAAGATATATTAATGGCTCTGATATATGTAATAAACAAGAGATTTTTAAATATAATATTAAATAAATTGTAGGACGTATAAGCAAATTAATATATCCATTCTATCATAAATTTTCACACATTACCGGAAAATAAGGAAGTAATATAACATAAAAAAGGTTATTTTGTAAAGTATGAGAAAAATTAAATTATAATTATAAATGCTTAAATCTTTTTTTATCCACTTACTTTGTCCAACTAACGCCTTCAACGCCATCTTGACTACTAGTGATATCAATGTGCTCGAAGTGATACTAAACGGCAGTGAGGGTTCAGTATATTCACACTTCACCCTTTATTGGTGTATTCAAGATTACCACTTATTGTGATTATTTCTTTAATAATGGGAATTCTCAACTTTGTTAACTGCTCTAAGCAACACAAAAGACAAGCTGAATTATAAATCTTTTTATATTATATATTTAAAACAATGTCCCAACTAATTCAGCAACTTCAGACAATTCTTTTGCACCCTCCCAGAAATGTATAAAGAACATGGATCTAATTAATCTAATGGATCTAATAATGGTTCCATAAAAAAAGTAAAAGATATAATTACTGGCAATTAAGCAGTATATATAGTTTTTATGAAGAAAACATAATACAATTAAAAAATAATTATTTTGTTTACTCACTTTAAACAAAAACTTGGAATTGAAATAATTCATTTACTGGAACTGATAGAATTTTCGTCCATTTCTACCACATTAGCTATCAGTAATTTAATTATTTGTAATATTCTTATCATGCATGAACCCAGTTTTATTTTCAATTATTAACAATCGATTTATTTTTCGTGCAACCCCAGTTTAGTAATACTTTCTACATTTAAATCTGAACTGTGTACTAATGCTGTTGAATTTATTTATATTGTTGGTTATAATATGAATGATTTGATTGTTTAGCAATTAATGTTAATGTCACTTAGAAAATAGAATTCGGTGACATGACAGGATTTATAGGATTACATATTGGTAGATAAATATCTGTTTATGTTTGGTTCTTATTTAGTATCTGATTTGTATTTTTATTTATTTACTTTTTAGGAGCCGGTAGTCATTCAGATAGTTTGAAGTCACATTATGAAACACTTTGTCAGACAGCTTGTCGACAAGTAATGTTCTTGTACTTAATATCGTTTTAAATGTTTATTGCTGTATAAATTTGTTGCATACAGATTATTTTGCCTAGGCAATGGACAAGTTAAAGCTTGGTGAATCTGCTATTGATGTTGCCTGTTTTGCTACGAAAATATTAGAAGATTCTGAATTGACTAACGCTGGGATTGGTTCGAATTTAACTTGGGATGGTGCAGTTGAATGCGATGCAAGTGTAATGGATGGTACCAGCCTAAATTTTGGTGCAGTGGGAGCTTTGGAGTGTGTTAAAAATCCTATAATGGTCGCTCGAAAAATTTTGGAAGACCAGTCATATGCACTTACGCTTCAAAGAGTTTCTCCTTGGTAAGCAAGTTGTTAATATATCTAGTATTATATCCGTCGTAGGATGCATATTTCTTTTGTTCCTGATCGGTTTCGTCAGAGCAGATCTGTCAAGTTCGTGTAGAGAGTTCACTAATTTACTTCAACGCAGTATCTGTTATCTCGACAATTGTTGGCCTGTTGATTTATGTGCGGGAGGTTAATATAATAATTGCGATTAAAATTGATTGTTTAGTTAAAAAAACAACCTCCTGTTGTTTTTTTGACATGAATATGCAGGAGTGGCAGCAAAAAGTATACATAAGGAATACTATAGGTCTTGAATACTGTTATAAATTGATGCTTCTACATTGTATATAATCGTATATGAAGTATACGATTGGATATGTGTGGGGATGAGTTAGGGCTTGTGGGGAAAGTTGAAAGTTATTTCTTGAGAGTTCTTGGCTTTCTGCGATATCCCAACCTAACAAATGAATAATACTCATATTTAAATTTCGAAACTACTTCAGTTTAGCAAACCCAAAGGCAAATTCTAGCCCATCTTCACTAAAAATTACATACTGTATACTTACAGATACCTATATTCTATGTACAAACTCTAAAGAAAGCACAATAGATCTTTCAGGTTGCAGATAATTTGACTTTATATCCTCAAAGTTAAACTTCCTCTATAAAACCCAAAACTTCAAGAGCGACACTAACAGAAGTAGCTGCAACCTATGAAGTACTATGCGTAATGCGCAAAAGTTAGGAGTCTCAGAGTTGTTTGTATTAGTTTGTGTATTTTAATATTATTTTTGTCTACCTTCTTTTTTTATAGATAGCTGTATAAAACATAATTTTATAAATAAATTCTCCTTGACATAAGATTTATAGTGGTTCCATTACGATGATCACTTTTTGTTTGCGTTACATGTACATGTCGGAAAAATATAGCAATATGCAAGAAAAAGTGAGTGACTTGGAATTTGTATTGAAGTAGTGATAGTTTCTTAGGGCTACAGCACTCTTAGGGCACCATTAGCTGAAGCTTTCTAGAAACTTCAGTTTTATAGAAAGCCACTTGCGACCTATAAATGGACATTTACATTTCTTAAACAGGTTATGTTTCAAGGGATTGGAATTCAACTTAAAGAAATATTTTTTATAAGAATTAAAGTAGAGTTTAGCATAACAAATTAGTATATGTAGTGAAATATTGATTATTTATCTTATTTTCCCTTATTATTGAATGAGGAAGTATCGTGATCGAGTCAATTTTTCTAACTACATTTTCACCGAAAATCGCTCAAACTTCGATATTCCATGTAGGTACCATCACCGCAAAGACACGAAGGTTTTGGTCAGAAGTATGTCAATCTTAGGTACGAATTTGATGATTTTTTTTTTAAAGGCTTCATTTTCTTAAATTTTCCAGACTAACTAAAAATATAAAGGCTTACCACTTTTCAATATAAATATTGAAATTTCAATATAAAAAAGAGTGTTCTTTGACCGAACCTCAGTATCCTTTTCACAACATTGTATAAACAATTCTGGTATTTTATCCGTCGTAGCATGCATATTCCTTTTGTTTCTAAACGGTTTCGGATTTTCATCTATTGTCAGAGCAAATTCACCAAGTTCGTATAGAGAGTTCACTTGTTGGTTACACAAGAGTGAGTGTAACGGAAACATTGCATTGAAATGAACTCCCTACACGAACTTGGTGAATTTGCTTTGACGATAGATGAAAATCCGAAAAGTCAGACAAAAGGAATATGCATGCTACGACGGATAAAATACTAGATGTTATCCAGCATTGCGGGCCCATTCACATATTCAACAAATAATAGTGAAGTTTGACGGTGTTTATGATACAACGATAGTTGGTAAACACTTTAATTCGAAAGGTTTACTTCTTGTGCCCTTGCTATCGTTTTACTTGTATCGCCTGTCACTTTTATTTGTTACATTTCCAGGGAAATTAATTTTAGGAAGTTTCCGAGGAACTTGCAACATTAATTTTCACCTTAAGTGTCACTTCAGTGTAATATACGGTTCTGTCACCAATATAATTTTTTAGCATACTAAATACTTTGCTATAGTCCCAACTTTAAAGAAAATTGGTTTACCGGAAATATAGACGTAAGTTTCTGAGTTTTCCGAAAATTTCTCGAAAAAGGTTACAATTATTTTCTTTAAACTTAGACTACTAATTGCCCATATATACAATGGGCACTTAGTATTCCAAGTTTACAAATATGGATAAATTCTAAGTATATTATATATATAGTTAGGTACCATCAAACTTTATTTTAAGGATTCTGGGGTATCTGCTGGCAGGTTTAACTTTATACTGCCGTTACAATTTTTGCTGGGGATTAAATATTTTTAAAAATTATAAGTTTCTGTCAATTTGTCAATTAGTATTGCAATAATTACTATAATAGAAAGTCTATAAGTGTTTCGTACCTTCGGTTTTTTTTTTTTTGTTACAATAGAAAATCTTTTTTCATTCGCAATAAAAACATAATAGAGACATATTTTCAGACGTAATGTAGATTTTCATTAAGACAGCTTTTTATAAATCCAAAAATATCTTGACTCTATTTTAGGGAGATAAAATAATAAAAATCCGTCGAACCACCCTGAAAAATTTTTTTAATTGCAACTGGTTTCTGTTTCTTATAAAACCATCTTCGGATAATGTAAGATGTTTGTTATTTCCTTGGATGGAAGAAGGTAATATTAAATGTACAAACTTCAATAATGATTAGAGTTTCTTCTTCCCAAGAAAAACAAATAACTTCCATTGCCTGAAGATGCTTTAATAAGAAACCGAAACCGGTTGTGGTTAAAGAAGTTTTAACGTGTGGCTCGACAAGATTTTTTTATTATTTCATCTTTCTAAAAATTTGAAATAGAGACCACGAAACCGATCATGCTAACAGACTAGACTAACTATGCTCTAGATGTTTCCATTTACCAGAATAATAAAAGGCTAGGGACACAGATCTTTAGGATTTCGATATTCATGGTGGTCAACTGTTCAACACTTGAGTTTCCGGGTTGAGACCGCGTCAGTGGTTTTTAGCAAAATCTGGGTTGAGACTGACGCGGAAAATCAAGTGTTTTTCATGAAAATAGTCGCGGAAACCTAAAAAATCATGTCTTTCTACTTTCAGTATAAGTTTTGAAAAACTTATCACTACATAAGAATTGCATGGAGACCATAGTACTACTTTTATGACTTGTAGAAACATTGATCCGGGGAAACAGTGCTTTCAAATCAATTTTTTGTATACAAGCAACAAGAACTAGTGATCTCTTCAGGGAATAAAAAGGGATATTTCATTATGTTTATGTATTGCTAATACAGTTTCCATACAGTTATATTCAGTGTTTCAAAATTATAAAAATTGCAGTATGATGGTCGGAGAAGGTGCACGTAAAATCGCAGAACAAGCAGGACTTACAGTTTCATCAAATATTCTGCTTACAGGTGAGAAAAGTGCAGAATGATTTATTGCTTGTATTGAATATATGCATGTTTATTTAATAATACAAATTTTGTCTAGATAAAATGTTACGGTTGCACAGAAAATACAGAAGAAAAGCAGAAAATCTGGAAAATGGTTGTGTACGTATTTTACAAATTTATTGTCGTGCAAATTATTATTATTATTATTATTTTAATGTGATCTCATTAGGTAACATAAAAAAAATCTTGTGTAATTAAATTAAAAAAAAAATAACTCGCAGAATTTACAAATAAATTTATACGAAGATTGTTGAATTTAAGTGGAAGCGGTTGGTTTGTCACCGTGGTTGAATGGGTCTCACTTGATTCCCATTTCCTTAGAGTATTTCTCTATTCATTTTGAATCAGTAATAAGAACGATTCATGCTTAAAGCTGAAAGGCTTTGATTCTTTTTCACCTAGAAGTTGGACCTCAGTTAAACGAAGCCCTCACCATTAACATGTCACTTACAATGTCGTTTCCTCTTCTTTTTGGCCAATCTACCTTTGGTAATCACCATCAGTTGCCTGACCTGTATAATGCTTATATATTTATTTGCAGCGGCCTGCCATTCTAATGGACCCTGATGGAATGTTTTTTAGACATATAGCAATGAATAGATTTTTTTTTTTTTTTTAGAGCATCCATTCTCTAATGTCAGCATTCTTGATGCACTTTTTACGGCTCTTGAAAAGCTCATATCGCCCCGAAACGAAAACAAGAGAGAAATGATTGTGACTTCCCATCTACATCGATATGCTCAGGGATTTTGACATGTTAATTTTGGTTTAACCCCGTTTTTCAAAACACCAGCTTTTTTTTTAACAGTAGAACCGAGAATTAAATATATGTATAAAAAACCAGTTCCCTTCCATTTATTTAAATGTTAATTGCCCTGAGACTTGAATATGGCCAAGAAAATAGAAAGACTTCATAAAAAGATCATGATCAAATAGAAAGAAGCTATTTATTTGTTCCGGTAAAACCTTCCCTTTATTGCTTTCTCTTTCTCCTAGTAAGAGAAGTAGTATTGGGCTATGTCAAATTTTCGAAATGAGTTTTTACCGGAAATACATGTTTTGAGGGCCCCTGGGTGCGAAAAAAATGTTTCCAGCTAATGAATATGAGTATTTTTTCCTACCAACAATACCCTGCTGATAGGGAGTTAGTTATAAATCACATAACATGTACCACAAATTTGTACATGTTATTAATAACAATTTATTGAATATAAATTACATTAACATATGTCCATACCAATAGAATTTATGAAATATTCAGTGATGATAAAATTTCTTTCATTAGAAGTAACAATCTTGCAATAGGCCAGCTGTGTCCACTATGTTTGTCAAGTAGTGGACAGTCATAGATTGTGTGTTCCCTTGTTTGATCCATACTAAAGTAAGCAAAAACGTCATGGATAATGCCATCCACTGTGGTACTACAGATGCGTGGTAGTCTGCAAATACATACTATGAAAAACACTGCTAAAGCAATTGTTTTTTGATATTATTCCTTTGGCAGAAAGTTTCTGACTCATACAGCACAAACATTAAAATTAAATTTCTTGCCCACCGCAAATTCAGAACGTCCGCGAATGTGTTAATTGTATGTACTTTACAGTAGGCAATAGGCATTTTTATTGGAAATTGCAAATTTAGCATTTGCTTTTATACAAAAAAACTGGTATGAATCACTGATACAACTTTCTCTTACTGCAATTTACAAATTTGAAATTAACAAATTTTATAGTTACTATACCAAATTTCATGAACTTCATTGGTGCTTTTAGAAAGAGAAAATCGCGAAAACTGTTTAGTAAAAACGCTCTTCCGGTTTACTGATTTTCTCGAAACTCTGAATTTTGACAATCTATTTATTTCTAATTAATTTTATTTAGATTGTTGAATTGTATAGCTTTTTAGAGGAAAACGCAACCCTACCTCTACCGCAAAAGCCCCTTAAATGCATTTTCTCAGAGAAATGATTCAAATGCCTTTTGTATGTGTAGTTCACATACTTAGTTTAAAGAAAATTGTTGAAAATTGCTGTTTCCGAGAAAACGCAAAAAAAAAACTGAAAATTACTTCTCAATAAAGTGGTACTTCCGGTAGACGAAAATTGACAGGTAAAAATCCTGTCGGATACCATGGTGATACCAACAAGGAATGTCAATTTTGAATTTTCTATAGTTTTTCGTTTTTGATCTCTGCTGATCTATGTAGAACACACGTACTATTTTCTAAAAACCATTCTTTTTACTCAGGGGACTTCAAAACGTGTATTTCCGGTGAAAACCCGACACGATTACAATACTTCCTAAAACAGAGTTAGAGGAAATAATAAGCAAACTTGAAGACATGGGCAATGAGTAATTTCTTCTACTGCAAATTAATGAAATTTAATTGATTTAAAGATATCTTTGTACGGCAATGGCCTGAGGAGTTTTTAAAGAAAAAAAATTCTTTGTTGCTCTACGTTTGGGTGGTGCCCTTCTTCAGGAACTCTGTCAGATTTATTGGAGAAAATACATTACTGTACAGTATAGTAGTTATGAAAAAGTGCATGGATTTATAAGGAAAAAAGAAAAATTTAAATTAAAGAAATATTAACAGAAGGGATTATAAAACAAAAGCGACAGTAAATTAAATAAAATGATATTAACAATAAAGATAGCTTTAGGGTAGGAGAGGAGTGAACGTTGAGACTGAAATAAAGAGAGTATTTTTTTTTTTTTTAATTTAAAAAACTGTTAAAAGGTGGGAGGGATAAGAAAAATGTTTGTAGTGAGGCGCGGCAATTTCAAATTTGGAAGAACAAAATTCAGGGTTAGAAAAATATTGTTGTAAGATGAAGTTATGATTTCTTTGTCTTTTTTAAAATTGATAGAATTCGGATGGAGATGAATTTGTAAGGATTCGGATAGGACACGTTTTGAATGGTTGGGGTAAGTGGTTAAAATGGAAGGGTTATGGAAATCGATGGCACGATTGAATTTTAATTTAATTTTAAAATTTAATTCTTCCTTTTTTTTATGAATTTTATTTTAAATAAACACCAACCATAATATTTTCTGAAACTTAGGCTTTTTTCCTCACAGTTAAAAAAAAGAAAAGAAGAATTTTCTAATACATATTTATTTGGTATATTTTCCTTTTTATGATACATCATTTATATATTTTATAGATACATTTACATATATAATACCATTTGCTAATGTGAGAACAATCATTTTATGATTTTTCAGAAAAAAAAAAACAGCAATTTTAAAAAACAAGCTTTTTCTGGAATAACCAAGAAAAAGAAAATAATATAAATACAGTCTTTCTTTTTATTATAATAATAAATAAAGATATTTTCCTACTTTTTTCAGTGAAAATAACTTTAAAATATATAATAGTCTTGTAACCTGTTATTCAATAATCTTTTTCCTATGATTCGTGATTTAAACATAACACAGATATATTTGTAATTCAGTTATGAAGTATGTCCCCAAAATAACTACAATGATTTAAAGAATGAGTCATATCTTATTTAAAAAAAAAAAATGAATATCTCTGTATAAATGAGAATAATAATAATTCGTGTTATTATTTGAAAAATCACAGACGGAGCTACTAAATACCAATAAACAAAATCACATCTATTTCTGATATCAAAGAATAACAAAATAAATATTTATTTTACAGGATTTTTATTAGAATATATGAAAATATTTAACAAATATAAATATACTATTATCTACAATAGTTTTTTAACATAAAAAAAAAAAAAAAAAAAACAAATTTGGTAACTTATTCAGTAATTCTTAATACCTTATCTAATATAAATTCTCTAGCAAAGTTGGATAGCGTTCATTAATTTCTAGCTTTAGAGAAGTAACTAAGGGATCATATCTATATGATTAAAATAAAAATCACGAGCTTTCAGGTTTATGAAAAAAAAGATCTTAATAAGATAACTGTAAAAGTGCGGTCATTTGTAAACGTACAATAAAAGTAACTGTAAAAGTACAATTACAACTAAAGAAGTACTCTTTCAATATTGCCGCATTGCGGTTGCTTATCATCAGAGCTTAATACTTTTAGATTAACACGTCATTTTTATTTCATATTTAAGTTTATAGCGAAGACAAAACCAAAAATCTATTTATATTTAAGTATTATTATAAAGGTAACTAATATTCCCCACAGCCCTTTAAAAATAGAATGAAAAATTTTTTTATATAAATTTCATCATTTAAGCGGACGGGTTATAAGAGATAAAAATAATTTATATTATAATCACGGCATCTTTAATAAACATATTGCCATATAGGAACTGAAAAGTTGCAAATTAACTGTTAGAATTATGAAAATATTAATAAATAAAAATGAAACTATTTTTCACCTTTTCTCTCTCTCTCTCTCTCTTCTATATATCATATATATATATATTAGATATATATATCAGCTGATAATTATGAACTTTTTCTCTTTGAAAATTCTATCGAGAGCTCAATGGTGATCTAGAGGTAAAGGAAAGGCAGACAAGTATCTTATGGCAGGCGAATTTGCAATTTTGCACTATAATATGTACTTTTTTATAAAATACAATTTCACCAAATTACCTATTAAACATAAAAATAAAAACATTTTGATCTTCATAATCACACAATTTTGAATAATCAATTGAGATAATAAACAATATTAGGCAGTATAATATTACATATTGTTAACAGCTTCTACCGGAAAAAGGTGCAATAAATCTATGTGACACCGCTGCATGTGTAGGTGTATTTATATAATCCAGCATTTTTAATCTAAAACTTAGAGGTGATTTGAAAGAATTATTTTTTACAATTAGTCTCGGCAGACTTTATAATAAATTTTCGTGAATTTATAACACCAAATATACATTGCAAAACGAGTTACAATAGTTCAAAAAATTAAAAATAAATTTTATTCATCCATTGCGTACTACATAACCGAAATTTACCAAATGCGAATTTATAAAATAGTACAATTTTGAGTTTATTCTTGTTTATAAAGAGCCGGTATCTTTTTTGTAATCTTAGACCATGTCAATTATAAATTACCTTTTGGCACAATCTTTAATAAACAACACATTTCAGCGAAATGGAAATTCTGTTGAATGGAGGGGGGGGATCAAAAACAAAATCGCCTAAAATCTAAATACAAGTAATTATATTTGAAAATAAAGTCATATGGATGATTTCAAGAAGTTACAATTAACATTTCTAATTCTTACTTAGATTGTTTGGCTAATCTTAGCCAAAAGTTACACCAAATTTAAGGATGAAAACAAAATTTAATATTTTGGTAACAAATAAGTTCGCGTATTGCTAAACTGTATCAAAAATAGAGTGCTATCAAGGACAAAAATGATAAAATCGATTCTAGGGTTATAAGCTTCAATTAATAGGTTTTTCGATAAATGAGGGGAAGTAAAGAGTAGTTTTTCATCAGTGATTATGTTGGATGAGAATATCAGTTCAAGGAGATCCTCACTAATTTAGTAACTAATAAAGTTCCAAAAGAAAGTCATGATAATTTATTTCATGAAGCAACCATAAAGAAAGGCTTAAATTAATTATTTCTCGGAACTTAGATTGTTTCAATAATTTAGGTGCTTTTTCATAAAATAAAAAGAAAAACCTGTTGTTTCATATCCGAAAGTCTTCATTTCATAATGTGATACTTTAATATTTTTTTTTACGAATTAGTTGAATGTATAAATTCTTTCACCCAGTCATCATTTTCCTTTAGATTTCTTTTGGTCCTCAAAGTATCAGAAAAAGTTGATGATAAATAACTCAATAAATATAAAAAATTGATAAATAAAAAAAACTACCAAATATGTAAATTCGCAGAAAAAGTAAGATATTTTTTTTAATTTCGCAAAATTAGTATCTCTATCGATACTATATACTGTACTGAAGAACTTTATAGCACACAAATCATTTAGGCTTAGTATTTATGCATTAAAACAAGAACAAAAATTTGCTTTAAATGTAGTAAACTTCCTAATCACATAAGATATTGGGATAACAATCTCTGATATTTATAATAATCGGTTTTGTTTTTTCTTTTAATAATTCCAATAATACTTATCACCATCTTTTAGGTTTGTTATCTAAATAATTTTGTTTAAATATATAAACAGTAAGTGAAAGGTAAATCTTCCTTTATAAATAAAATCGAAATTCTTTACAGCAATAATCGATAATATCTCGATTTATTTCAATATTAATGGTGGAATGTTTTTAATATTTTCATTATTATAATTTCTTCTTCCCTTCAAAAAATATCCTATTTTATTTAATATATAGTTTTTTCTTTAGGAAAGTCAGCTGATACTGATTTGCCACAAACCGCATATAAATTAAATCACAATGCTATGTAAATTGCATTGATAAAATATTTAAATACACTGCTGCTTTCTACTCAATTCCCATATCGCGAACTTTCTTCCTAATTTCCACAATTTATAATAATCTAACTACATAATACTAAATTCGTGCAATTTGTTTATCCTTCTTATTCATTACATCGTGACATTCTTACTACTAAAACTCAACCAGTAACGCTGCAGTTTGCTGGAAGTTTGAAATTAATTAAGCCAAAACTCAACAAGCTTCTCTAATGATGCAAACAATAACAACTTAAAATTAAGATATAACCCTTAACTAGTTTCAGGAACAAAAATAATAGGAATTAAAAACTAAAGATAGCTATTCAAAAAATTTCCTTTGGTAATTAAGAATTATTTTTTCTTTTCATTTCATCACCAGAACATTATCTTTTTTGTTTCTTTTTTCAAATTTCAATGATCAAATTTACTTCGGTCTAGATGGTATGGGGGGACGTATATTCGTTCTGGGAGGGACTGGTGGAGGAGCTGCGGATACGACGGGAACAGGCGGCGGAGGTGAGGGAGGAGGTCCTTTCGGGGCTGGCATACTCTTGTAATCCTCTATGCTGGAATCACTGGAATCTTTACTCAGTTTTTGAACATTTGGACGTTTACTAGGCGACGACGACACACTGATCACAGCCACTTTAGGTTTGGCCATCGGTTGTGGAGGCCGGCTAGGTGGGGTAAGTTTAGACTCGGGCGTTTGTCGGCTAGGTGTGGTACATACCTGAGGTAATACCGGCGAATATTTGCACAATGGTATCGTATTATTACCGCACAATCTTACTGCATCCCATACTCTGGCTTCATAATCCATCGTACGAAAGGATACTTCCAGCGTTTC
This sequence comes from Triatoma infestans, assembly GCA_011037195.1. Lineage (NCBI taxonomy): Eukaryota > Metazoa > Arthropoda > Insecta > Hemiptera > Reduviidae > Triatoma > Triatoma infestans. The sequence continues at coordinate 54,646 of JAAEAF010014196.1, forward strand.
TCCGTTAGCCAATACAGTGCTCCGACTTTGTGCCAATAACAATGCACTATAACTATCTCTGAATACTACATAAATGGAATTTTCCACTTGTCTAACTATAACTACTTCACCATATTGTGATAAATTGTCTAACAAGGTTGTCTTAAAGTCATCCTCTGTGTAGAGGCTATGGCCATGACTAGCTATAACTACTGTTGCATCTTGAGGCCCAGCCTCTTTTATAACTTTCTTAAATACTAAAGATCTTGCCTCAGGATCCGCTTCAACGACGTCTATGTCTAACACGGCTATGACCGGTCTATGGTCGCTTTGCTTTAACTCTGCCCTTCCATAATATATCAGTTTGCCTGGATTCCAGTCATCTGGGATGTCTTCAGTATGGACTCTTCTTTTCCATAATATCCTGCAAAAAAAATGGCAAAATCGTATTAATACTATATTGTATTCATTACAGTTCAAAGTACATGCTTTGAATTCTAAATGTAAACAATTAATTGATTCTTACAAACTGTTTACCTATCTGTCCATGCGGGAGCTCGGCATTTATCACTTGTATCAAAATCATCGGAAAATAAATCATATTTATATGTAGGGAAGAAGGTAATCTCTCCTTCTGTATAATTTCTGAATATATTTCCTAATTCTTTTTGAGCCCTTAATTGATCATGCTGTAAAACATCGTCCAATCGATTCTCTTTTAATAAATCCTTCAGCGTATCTTTATCCATATCTACTCTGTAATTAAAATCACCGCACCAAATTATATAATCTTGTGATTTTAAATTTGAACCCAGAGGAAAAGTTAATTTCCTAGTAATTTCATTGTAATCAGAATTTCTTTCGTTAACTTGTGATTGTCCTGCAGCGAAATGAGCGCATACAAATGTTATGGAAGTATTGTAAAATATACAGTGTATAGCAACGCCTCCTTTATTTCCGGTTGCCCCGCCGAATCCGGTTTTCACAGAATCCGTAGCCACGTCCCTTAGATACGGAGCTAATTCAGGGCGAATAAAAAGGAACAAGCAAACTCCTACTAATTGCACGTATGTAACTAATACATAAGTTCTGTCTCTTGATAAAACTTTTTGCAGTTCATCTGCCCATTGTTTTGCATTTTCCGTGCTTGCTGCCATTATATTGCTCGCGTTTAAATCTACAATCTCTTCAAAACCAACTGCATATATGTCAACTTCTAAGTCACCCTTTCCTGGCTGAATATCCAGAAGCCAATCAGCCAGTGAAACATCCTTATAGACAACACTACGAAAGTGTTTACCGCCGTTAACATTGTAAGTTCCTACACCTAATCTTATTGTCTTTTTTTTCACGAATTCTCCATATCTTTCCAAAGTTTCGTGAAGAATATTTGAAGATACTTGAACCATACTATTATCTAATAATGTGCGAGCTCTATCTGCCATGTAACTATTAAGTGCTTTTCCTAATAATAATATATCGATAGCCTCTTGTTTACTTGTATCTAATAAATTATTCTGTATTGTCCGTGCAGCGGATCTAGCGCCGTCCATAAATTTTGAACCTCCTTGTATAGCACCAGTCCCGGCGTATATTTTTGAAACTTCATTACCATTGTCAACCCACATTTGTTTAAAAACTTCTTCGAATCTGGCCACAGATTGTTGTTTTTCAAGTAGATCCAACATTTCTAATTGCTTATTCAACATTTGTAGACCGAAATATGTTTGAACACAATTCGTCCGATCTAAACAGTCGAGACAATTTGTTCGTATTGTGCCTTCTTGTTCGCAGATGACATTATCTCCTTGAGAGAAAAAAATTGAATAGGCTTTTAAATAGGGTTCAGCTTTGGTTTTCAATTTATTTAAATTTTTCATATTACCACCTTTACATTCCTGATGATAATCAAATATAATGTGTTCTATATCATGATGTTCTGAATTTTTAAGTGCTTGTACATAAAGATTTGATAATAAACCTTCACTTTCTTTACTACCGACCTGAGATGTTCCTAGAAGATTGACAATAGTTTGATGTCCATATCTTTCCTTAATTGATACGATGTGTCTGTTAAATGCAGCTGCTGAAGATTCTACACCTCTTGACATTCGTACCCTGTGTTGGCCCACTTGTACCCCAGTTTGCTCCCAGAACAATGGTACAGAGCCTCTTGTCTGTACATAAGACGCCACACAATCCTCCATAAAAATTGCCTGTTCCGTTTCCACAAAATTTGCCACGAAACCATCATCATTCACACCTCTCACGTGAAATCTTGTACCTGTACGTTCACATGACAATCGAGAAACGATCACTGCTTTACCTTGCCTATGACCTACATACACAGTACGAATTTCCACACTACCACACATCACTTTTTGCAACCATTCTTTACAATCAATACCATAAGCTATGAATGGTAAGTGTAATGTTTTATTCCAAAAAAATCTATTATCCGTTGTACTGGTCTTCATCCGTCTTTGAGCACATAACGTAATATCTACCGGATCTCCTGAGGGGGACCATGAGAAATAAAATGTTCCCGAATTCAATAATTTTTTAACTTCAGACACGAATTCCTCATCTTGCGGTTGTTTTCTCAACGAAAGGAAACATGTTTGTGTAATTCTAAACACTTCTGTATCAGATATTTTCCCCAATGAAATGCAACCAGTAATCATAACCAGATATGTAACAACATCATTTCCAATGTTGATCTGTAACAATCCAAGCGATCCATAGGCATCTAATACTTTACTATATTGTCTTTTTATTGTTTCTTTCTCTTGAAGGGATAGATTTACTACAACATCTGATTCTAATAATAAACAACTCTCTTTATTCCTTTGTTCTATAATGACGCTATATACGCTGGTATTATTGTCTCGTTCAAAGACCCGAAAAGACTTACCCATAGCCATGATTGATGACACTAGAAAACAAATCAATGTATAGCACAATTTAGTCCTTTATTTTCTTGAATTTATCAACATCTCAAATGTTACAACTTCTCGTGTACTTTATCACATAACATTAGCATCTAATTGCAAAGAGTAAAAAGAAGCAATAAAAAATTCAAAACCACCGAACGAATTCACGAACAAAAGTTAAGACCGCTTAGAATACAGACGGCAGAAGGTTATAGAATAACTAACCAACTAACCTCCTTTTTGCTTTTGAAAAATCGATAATGTGATTGTATAGTTCATGCCACAGATAAAAGAGTCGTTTATTTAAGCTATAACTTTTGTGCACTGAGAACTTAATAAACATTTTCTTGATATACATTTCAAAAAATAAGAATGATAAATATGTTTATTTATCTTAGAATGAAATAAACAATCTTATTTTGCATTTTATTCACAATTCTTCCTAACTGAATTTTCAGAATTTGAAGCGTTAATAGTATGTTATATATTTGTAAAAATTACAGCCGGATGTTAAAAAGTGACCCCACTATACATTTTAATTTCATCAAAGAGAGAGTTGTATAGTTTATTTATAAAACCTTTATGAACACACCCACAAAGATAAGATATCTGGTAGAGAGAGAACCTTAAATACTGGAAAGTTTTAACAGTCATACTGGTACTAATTAAAAAACAAAAAATTGCAACAGCGAAATACTCTATCACCAAGAGAATTAGGGCAAATATTAATTTATAATATCATGTTACTTTCTCTTATTTCTAATAGGAGGAAGTATTTTGATCATGTAAATTTTCGGAATCGAGTTTTAACCACTTACATATATTTGAAGTTCTCCGAGTCGAAAAAGTGGTTTTTAGAAAATCCTCTCACTCTCGTGTATATGAAGGTATAAATGATAAACGAAAAATCGCAAGAAGTTCAAACATCTGAGTTATCTGGCAAAATTCCTCAACCGGAAATATTTCTTTACTGAATGGATTTTTCAGTTTTTGCGATTTTCTCGAAACAGATCCAATGATTTTCTTTAAACTTCATATAGACACTACATACATTGTAGGGTTATGACTTTTATTTGAAACATTTTTCCGGAAAAATTAATTTAAAGAGCGTTTGGGGTTGTCGGGTTTACGGCTTTCCTTTAAAGTGCTCCTTTAGTTTACTATGCTATTATATCATCGTTGATTAGAATCAATGTATTTCCAAATTTCCGAATTTGAAAAAATCTGTTAGGAATGCTTGAATAGTTTTTTCAGTTTTCAGCGATTACCTCGAAATATGGTTTTCATTATACTTGGTATACTAACTATACTTGTAGAGGGGTTTCAGTTTTGTTTGTTACTTCTTTCGGAGAAAATTGATTTTGGGAAACTGGAAGATCACGCTTCCAAGTTATTAAGTCTAGATTCCCTCAATTTTATACGTCAGTGACATAAAATTCAAGACAAGCTAAACAATTAAAAGCACTTTAAGTTTGAAGATTTGTCAATTATACTGTTAAAAGAAAGAGGAAGTATTGCGATCATGTCACACTTTCTAATTTTTCGCCATATTTATTTTGGGGGTTCTATAATAAGATTTCTAAATTTTAATTCATAAAAATACTGACTTTATAAGTTCATATTAAACTGATATTTTTTTAGAACTGATGTTAACAGCACTTAAGAACGTTTTCAGAATTTAAGTTTTTATCTACATAAAATCTAGGATGAAGAATTTATAGTTTACGTAGTTTAACTTTAATAGCTTTTCCAGACTATAGAAAATATTATGATAATTTTGAAATTTATAAACATTCCATTATTATGATTTATTGCTTTGAAATTATGATTATGTAATGTTATATACAGAGTTTTTACCAGGAATTCATGCTTCAAAGTAATTTGAATAGCAAAAATTTCGTTACTGAGTTTTGAAATACATGTTTTGAGGTCCCCTGAATACGAAATAATGTTTTTAGCGAATGGTGTGTGTGTTTGTGTGTTAACAAAATATCTCAAAATCGAAAAGTCGTAGGAGGTTCAAACTTGGTATTCCGTTTTGTATTACCATCGCATTTAAACAAGGTTTTGGCTAAAATCCATCATTCGGAAATAAGACTTTATTGAATTATTTTTCAGTTTTCGTGATTTTTATGAAACGGCTCCAACGATTTTCTTTAAACTACTGTCTGCATAAATGTATCCTAATCACTTTTATTTGGAACACATTTCCGGGAAAAATTGATATTTTGGAGATTTCTAGGGGGAACAGTAACGCTATGTTTCCTAGTAAAGTATCCCTTCCACTTATATATGTTCTACCACTTATATTATAATAATATATAGTGGAAGCATTGCTAGAATTCTAAATTTTAAAAATAATTAACCGGACATTTGACTTACAGAATAAGTTTTTGTCTACACCTTTGGGTTTAATAATGTTTTGGGGGAGCTGTAAGTAAGACTTCGTGTACATTTACAATTCCACTACCCATGTTTTTAGCATTAGACAGTTAAATATTGTAACATCAGCATTTTAAATAGTATTTGTCTATTAGAGGTAAAGAAATGCAGAATATTAAGTTGTGTGAATGTTACATATTAGTTTTTTAATAGAATCATCATTTTTTCTTTTGCAGGAAGTTAGTTCACGCAGAAGACTTGATACGATTGGAGCAGTTTGTGTTGATGTCAGTGGTAATTTGGCGGCCACCTGTTCCAGCGGTGGTATTGCTCTCAAACAGTCTGGCCGAGTTGGACAGGTTTATTAATAATTTAAATACAGTTTTCAATTTCTTTAAACATAGTTCAAAAAATCGTTCTTGGAAGAATAAACGAATAAATAACTCAACAAATCTTATTATTATACCATTGACCAATCACATGGACAAGTTAGTTGATTTATTTTATCTTGGTTCTACACAAAATGAAGGATAGAAGTTATCCAGCATTACGGTCAACAACACATTCAAGGAATTAATGGGATTTATAGACTGTTTTTTAATTAAAAAAAAAAAAAAAATATTTATTACCTTTTTTTTAAAGTTCAAAATCATTGACAGTTATACGCTATCTTTCTGCCAGCTATTAGACCCCTCGCTGAGACCATACCTTGGGTTTGGCATAAAAAAAACCTGCACTCCAATTTCATCTTCGGTTAAGTTATTAAATTTTCTCCCGCAAAGAAAGTGTGCCGTGGACGAAACAAACGGTATTCGGATGGAGCTAAGACTGGACTATAGAGGGGTGTAACAGAAGTTCTTCAATTTTTCCCGTAGTCTGTCGCGGGAATGTGGCATCACAATAGAAAACACAGTCAGATAGACCCAGGTTGCTGTATCTAGGGTTTTCTTTAGCCTAACATCACTAGAGATTAGATTAGATGGGGAGGGCCACGCCTCATTCCACTGCGACCTTTATTGAGAGAGGTCTATTGTGGAATTCACTAGAGATTAAGAGTTGCCAAACAAGTGACCTAGATAATATATTTATATATCCATAATCCCATTGCTCACTGATTATAATCAAGCATTATTTCTCTTTTCTATTTAGGCGGCAGTGTTTGGAGCTGGATGTTGGGCCCAAACTACTGGTTTGAGTAAAGGTGTAGCCACATCAGTTTCAGGTACAGGAGAAGATTTAATCAAAACTTTACTGGCTAAAGAAGTTGCTATAGCTATTTCAACATCGGATCTTCCATCAAACGCTGTATATACTGTCATTAAATCTTCGTTTTTAGGTAAGATGCATTTACCTTTTCGTTTTTTCAGATTTCAGTATACATATTAAATTTAATTTTAATTTTAGATACAGAAATTATTTTTAATAATCGTTATCAATTTTTTTTTAAAATATAGAATCTCCGTTTTTGATGTTAAATTCGGAAAAGCTGTGTGGTCTAATAGCCTTACAAGCGGGTGAAAACAACGGTGAATTCATCTGGGCACATACCACTAATACCATGGGTATAAGTTATATGAGTACTAAACATAAAAACCCAAAGGTTAGTAAACTATTGTTACAATTTTGGGAAAAAGTACTTGTATTCTTAAATTATAAAATCAATGAAGGAGATTGATTTTACTTCGCAACAAGTGCTAACTTAATAAAACGGAGAGAACCATCAAGTGATGCATGCCAACTTACGGGACCAAACATATGCATACCTAACTTATTGGAATCATCAACATCAATTATCTACGAGTGTTCATACAACTTTGTGGCTCTGCAAAGTCGATTTTTTGACAGCCATTGAAATTCTTCCCAACTTGAATATTTGAAATTGCAAATTTTTCGTTCTGTATCGAGGAATTAACCATTTCATTTCGATTGAATTCGTCTGTGGATTTAATGGTGAGATTGGATGATCAGTCTACGAACATATTCAGCACGTAATTATTGTGACACCTAATTATTTAAAGTATAACCTCAAATTCTGTATTTTTAATCAGTTTAGGAGTCTGGAAAACGACTCTTATGTAGAAACTTCAGCCAAACAAACTTGATTCTGATACAAGAAGATTTCCTCTGTTTGCTGGTAAAAGCTTTGAAGGCTACCACTTGTCGCCCTATCACGATTGCTAATGGCCTGGATGGTCTTTAATTAAACTTATTCTCTTCCAATTGGCTCTAATCCTTTATTGACCTAGGTTTCCGGTTGCCACCCTAAAATTTGTTGTGCATCAGACATTTGGAAATCTGCTAAAAGCTCTGATCCTATAAGCGGACTCTTGAACACTCCTTCCGAGCAAGGCTATCTCCACTTCGGCGCTTTTCAGCTCTAAACATTGAGTCTTTTCAGGGAGAGACATTGATTACACTTCTCACCTTTATTAAGATGCTGAAGCTAAATATAAACTAAAAACCCGACCAACTATTAATTCACATATTAGTATAAAATGTGAATTTTTTATTCACTTCAAATAATTATGAATCATGTTAACTGTTCTCTTTGTTCCTTATATTTCAGGTTAGGATAAGCAAATTACCTGAAGGAAAAGTACCAGGAAGTACAATTACAATGGAAGGTATTAGTTGGTGAACTTCAATATTAGTTTATCAGTATTTCATGATATAAACTTATTATACGCATTATTGTGCTTATCTATGATTCAATTCTAAAAGACTGTAAACGTGTACATACAACTATGACGCTGTCTATGACAGATATCAGAGTTTACGCTGAAAATTAAAGCTGTTAAAGCCGTTTTCGAAAAGGTATTCCTTGTTGGTAATAACTAATTTATAAACTTTTAGTCTATGTAAAAAATATTTATATTTGAATTTTTTCACTGCGAAATCTATCCTACTGTGGTTATAAAAAGTCTTAAGAACCTGAAGCAATAATAGGAAAAAAGGCCTGCGTAAAACTTAACGTTCAGGGCATCTGGAACTCTGCGGCTTTTTCAGAAGCTTCTCTACATTTATATTGCAATTTTTAGAGGGAAATAATATTCTTAAGTGCTACCCATCCAGTCCCATTAGAGTACTATAGATTTTGGGCAAAATTGGATAAGAAAGGATCCTTACAATAGCTTGCAGCTCTTAATTAGAACGTATCGTCTAATTTTCCGTTTCAAGAGGGTTAGACTTTTGTATAGCATTTTCCTTTCAAAATTGCACATTATATTTCGCAGAAAATATTTTATGGGAGCCTTATAAGATTTAAATAGTCACTTTGTAGCAACGGAACTCAACACCATTATTAGAGCGTAGTATACACGGTTCTTGTCTTTATTTTCAAGGTAAAATTTGAATAAGTGACCGTTGAACCAAGGTACTTAAACCTTTTTGAATATGTACAATATATTAGCATTATCTAAACAAAATAGTTCAAAGTTATCAATCAACTGAAAAAAAAAATTACTGGATATAATAAAAACAAAACCACCCAATTTTGTAGAAAGTTTTTTCTTATTTATTTATTAATACTTAATTATATTATATATATAAAAGGAACAAGAAAAATAACATTAAAAAAATCTTTTAGTAAAGAAGTTAGCCCCAGTAATAAAAAATAAGAAGAATCGATAATAAAATATCATTGCGTTCATTTACATTTAAAATATATCGTTAAATTATAGTTTCGTATATATTACTCATTAGTAGCTTACTTTTTAGTGGTGTACGCCTCTACGCATGCGCAAACAAAAAATTTTACATTATAAAAAAAAAGTATTTTTTATAATCAATTATGACATGATCAATAAGATCTCTATATACAACAAAAACTAAAATAAAAAAGGCAAGTTTTATCGATGAGGAAAAGCTCCTGGTAAATGCTTAGGCATTGAACTTTTTCATTATTAAAATTCATAAAATGGTGGGATATTTTTTTCTTAATCACTATAAGCCCCCCTCCCCCAAGAGTTTTCTGTTTTGGAAATTATTAGCAATAATTACCCAAAGTAATATGATAAAAACAATTACAAGTTAAGCCCTCCATTATGAAAAATATACACAAGGAAATTTTATTAAATGATTATCAAATAAAGATTCTAAATAAAACTTAGCTAAAAAAAAAAAATATATATCTAAATAAAAGTAAGACTAGTGAAAACTTAACAAGAATTTATAAACTAGTATTTTTGTCATTGTAGATTTCTAAAATTTAAAAAAAAATATAAGGTAATTATAAATTATCGTGGGTCCCAATATGGCTGACACTATTATAATTCGTTATTTATTTTCAATTTATTTATTTATTCTCTTTCTCCTAGTTAAAGAAAGTATTTTACGGCTACACAACCATCGCTAATTAATTTATTTACGTTAAAATTTATTTACATTGTGATAGTAATTCTCTTGTCTTTAATTGCTACGTTGTTTTTTTAATAAACCCCGTTTGTTAGTGTGTGACTTTATTAAAATTAGAAAAAGTTGTTAATAGAAAAGACAGTATGGATTGCAGAGTCAGCCATGTTGGTACCCACTATATCTCAAAATTACCAATAATAAAATAAACGAAAAAATGTATGTCTTACATGAAACATAATAATTATATAAATCCAATGGCGTACAATCAGCTGTTTGGCAAAACACAATTTAATGGCTATTGTCAGTAAAACAGCGTTTATTTTCATCTTCCTTACATTATCTTTCTTAGTAAAATAATTATAAATTATAAAAGTACAATTTCGAGATTTCTTTGGCTTAAAAAAAGAGAAGTAAACGTTAAAATTATATGAACTTATTATTTAATTTTGTTTCACTTTTTATTCAATAAAATTTTGTACTGTTAAAAAAAATGTAAGCTAAAATACCTAAATACTCTTTGAATAGTCATATTATTTAATTGTTATTTAACAAAGAAAAAGTGAACAACGTTAGTTTAATTATTGATATTTAATAGATCTTTTTAACACGTTGACTCCCATTTCAACCGATTTTAGGAAGGCAGGATCATATAAATCATCGTAATTAATTTGAAAAGGTACTTTCCAGCATGTTACTGGCGGACATACCACATTCAAACATTGCAACACATTTTTACTATTCGGCCAAAAGAAGTAGATGCATATTTCTTCCCAGGATCCTTACATAAAATCTTTCAAATACAGATATCATAAAAGCTAAATCAGATCTAGCACGCAAGCGATTTGGCTTTTTAGAATGCTAAAAGGTAACCTTTTATACATATAACAAAAAAATACGGCGCTTAAACCTACCCAGTCGTAAGAAAATGGAGCTTTCTGCATCTTGGATTTTTTTTTTTTTTTTTGGCAGTAGCAAAAAGCCATAGCCAGCTTAACTCAAAGTAATCTTTAATATTCTACTTATCCAATTCTTACACTTTTCTATTTGCAGAATCTAAAACTTCTGATATGATATTAACAACCCTAAAGTTGGTGCCTGTAGTATTGTTTTATAATTAAAGCGGTTAGTAATAGTTTTGGATAATTTGGTAAACAATACTTTTCTTTCTCTCGCTCGCCCAGGACAAATCATTAAATGTTCCAGCGTTTTCGTCTCTCCACATTCGTTAAATTGCGAGTTCTCTGATATACCAAATTAATAGGCGATCCCTAATGCCACAGCCTTCTATTTATGGATTTATAAAATAACCCCTTTAAAGACTCCTCATATTCACCGTGCTAGACATTGGATATTCTTTTTTGCATAATAGGAAATACTCACTTATGGGGAACTTTACTGTTAACGATCATCCCATTGCAAACAGCTTGTTTCGCAAACGAGTCGGCCCGCTCATTTCTCGTTATATTTGCATGTGCCTTGATCCAAACAAAGCACACTGCATATCCTTTAGCTGAGAGTTGAGTTACACTTAAATATCACTGGCAATATGGTTGAATTCAAATTCTTAGTACAGTTACTCAATTTAAGAAGAGAGCTTTTGCAGTCCGTTATTAAAACGCCTAATTTTCTTTAATACCTAAATCTAAAGCGTACTTCAGGGCTGCAGCTATAGCCTACATCTCAGCAGAGAATATCTTATAGATATCAGGCAGTCTAAACTTTACAACGTGATTCCTCTTATAATCATGAACAGCATATCCTACTCCGATTTGCGTCTTTGAACCATCAGTGTATAATAACTGCAACTGAGGCCATTTGAGACTCAAAAGTGTATGAACTCAAGTACATACTTATCGGAATACTGAAAATCTGCTGGGTAGCCTAAGAAATAAATAAATCATTTTCTGATAGTCAACAGAAAATGATGGCAGTTGAGAATTCTTCTGCAGGGTAAAATTTAAAGTTATAAGAGATTTCTTCTTTTGCGTACCTTGTTGCTAGTACGGGCTCATTTAGATTAATTTTTCTTATTAATATCTCATTAGCTCCTGCATATTTCACTACTGCTCTGTCCGATAACATTTTCCTCCTATGGTCAACGGTCATTCACCTGCCTCTGACAGCAATATATCTGACAGCATGGGAGTAGATTTTAAAAACCTGTAACAAAGACGTAAACAACGATTCTGCAGTACATCTAGTCTCTTTAAATTAGTCCCACTGGGTATGATCATAGAAAATCGAACCATAGATCTAATTGTTGCCCTATAGAACATTTGAGCAGTGCCTAGATCTGCACCCCAGTTTATATTTGTTATCTTCTAAGAATATTAACATATTTTTCGGATTTATCCAATACATGTTTAACGGGAGATGCCCAATTCAACGACTTGTCCATAAATAAACCCAGAAATCTGACTATTTTCTTGCAAGGAAAGCGCATGCACCAAGCGAAATCTCTTCTGTGACTGGCAAGCTTCTTTTTCGCGAAAGTGGGTATACCACTGCTTTTTCTGGAGATATTCAACCCATTTTTTTAATTCTTTCATAGAGGTTTCTAATTTATTTTGACAAATATTGAAATCCTTATTTGAGACATCAATGCATGGGTCGTCGGCATATTTCAACTCTTTCAGGAATGTAGTTAACAATATCGACCACGTATTTCGCATACAGGAGCGGACTCAATATTTACCTTGCGATAAACCAGTCTGAGCCCTCCTAGGACCTAACAAAATATTATTAATGCGCACATAAATGTCCCTATTACTCAATAACCCGACCAGTTTTGCAATAAACATAGACGGAAATCCCAATTTAGACATATTGCTACTTAGAACGTTAAAATCAACACTGCCAAAGGCATTGCTTATGTCTACAAATATTGCCAGTGTAGTACAGTTATTAGAGAAACCTAACGAAATGTCAGTTATAATTTTACATATAGCATCCATGGTTGATTTTCCCCGACGAAATCCAAACTGGCTATTAGGGAGTCTGTTGTGATCATTTTTCTTTTCAACACCCTCTCGAAAGTTTTTAAAACGCAAGACGTAAGGATATCGGTCTAAAGACGTAGCTTCCTGAGGCGGCTTCCCTGGTTTCAAAATGGGAACAACCATATATTCTTTCCAAAGACTAGGAAACTCACCAGAGCCATATTTTTTTGTTGAATAAATCCCGTAGATTATTTATTGTATGACTAGGAAAGTTTGTAACATTGAATATACTATTTGGTCTCTAACGGAGGCTGTATTACCAGAATGTATGTATGGCAGAAGAAATCTCAGCAGATGAAATTTTATCTAACAGTATATGTTCCTGAAGTACTAAAGAGTCTATTTAAAGAGAATTAGACGGCACATATGCCGGAGTTAATTTATTTAAGAATTCATATGTCCAATCACACATTTCCGTTTTGGAGTATACTGCACCACCTTTTAATTTTCTTCCAGATACTTATAATTGGAATGCTCCTATTTATAACTGATTACAGTATTCCTTCCAAGAATTTTTCTTAGCCTTCTTTACCGTGCATTTGACCAAGGCGCAAGCTCTCCTATAACTGAGGCAATTCTCTATGTAGGATTCTTTTTGTAGTCTCTATAACTTGCCTGCCGTTCCTTCATCACGTGTGCATAGCTCTCTGACCACTAGACCGTATGATGTCTCTTTATTTTAATAAATCCTTCTTAACTGGTATCGATTTTTCATAGGTTGTAATCAGGTTTTATGAACGCATCTTGGAGTGGAAATTACAATGCAGAGTTTTAATTTACTGATTTGAGTTTTCTAAAAAATTTCATTATAACATTCAACGTTTTAAAGATTACATTCTGTAATTTTTACATAATCATTAAATATTTCGATAAAATGAAAAAACAGTACAGCATTCTTTACTTTTTACTGCGAAATATTTAAAACTTATTTAACGTTAAGGCAAAAAAAAAAAAAGTTTCCTATATACATGCATAAACTCAGAATTCAGTTATGGTTGTAATATTTAAAGCTCCCTTTATTTTCTAAAAAGAAAATGAAAAAAGTAGTAAAACATCATGAGATAATTCAAAAAATAACTGTTGGTGAAGTTTCAAAAGTAATAATAATAACAAATTATTAAGTTATTATTAATAAAAACGCAATATTTTTTTCACGTTAGTAAAAATTTGCTTGAATTCCAAGTGTTTTTTATTAGATGCAAAGAAATTGTAGTTTTATTTAGAAAAATCTTATCAATATTTTGTGCTTTTTGTATTTGAAAAAAGAAAAACAAAAAAGTATTTGACCATATATTTTTGTTATCCATAGTGATAAAGATTCACTGGATATCATTATTAAATTGTTGAACAATAACTTATAAGAAAAAAAAACATAAATAAGAACTTATTTGACTTATCTTTTATATTCAATTTTAATAATGTTCAGATTGCCCTAAAATATGGTCTGATGTGCGCATATTTTACTATAGTAAATGAAAAGCATGACATAAATGTGAATGTGAACATGAAAATATAGCATAACATCTTTGTAAAGAGATTAACATGATAAGGCTAAGTGACGTAACACTCACCTCACCAAACTGGAGCTTTCTTTTAAAAATGTACTATCTGTTATATTATGCTTAAATTTTAAAATAAGAAGACAGAATGTTTAAAAAACCCAAATGCAGTTACAATAGGTAGTTAGAAGTATTACCAATAGGCGCAACGAAATTCGTAAGTGAATGGAATGTTAAAAAGTAATCTTGAAAAAAAAAATTGTTATACTGTTATTATGATGATCAGACCATATTTCTAATAAACTGGTTTTTCTTTTTTCTTTTTGTTATATAAGCCTAATAATAATAAAAACCATATTATCTAAACACAACCATATTCGTACCAAACATCATTTTTTAATTTATTTGATGATGGTGTTGAAGTGTTGGATGGAGCATGTTTCCTGGAAGACTGTGATGCTACCGGGCTTTGTGGTGGTGTAGAGTTGTTCCCTAGTACAGCAGTCACTCTGTTATAAACCACTAACGGGCTTCTGTTTTTACAAAAATCGTTTACGTGTATTATACTTTTATTTAATGAGATAAAGTTGATTGTCCAATTGAAACAAAACGAAAAAACAATAAAGAAAGAAAAATGAAATAAAATTGGAAAAAAAAGTACGTTAGTAACTTTCAAAAATAAAAGTAATGCGATCTTGGAGAAGATTAACAATATCAATATGGTGCATACCAAGTATTTTTCACAACTATAATCAGAAAAATGTTTCCATAAACCTTTAACAAAATAATGTTAACATGAAAAGAAAAACCAAACTGAGGGAAGGGATTAGCTCAGTGGTAGCGCGCTGGACTAGTAACGCGGAGATCACGGGTTCGAATCCAGCCGTGCTACCCTTAGATTTTCTCTTCCTAGGAGCCCCTACATCTCACTGGCCGGTGATGGACAGTGTTGTCTGTAACGGGAGAACACTGTCCGGAGGCCGGCAGTGCACTAAGAAGGCTCCGGGCGCAAATGACCACAGATGTTGAGACGCCTTAAATTTAAATTTAAAAAAAAAAAAAAAAAAAAAAAAAACTGTAAAGTTTAGTGAACATGACAGAACAAATTCAAAAGTAAGCTCTCCATTATTCATGAGTACCAATACCCTGAAGAGAATTACATACAGCTCTTTTCATTTAACAAAAGATGGTAGCTTAAGAACGAAAAAAGAAAGCTGTACTACACTAAATGTTTGCAGTAACCCAAATTTTTGAAAAGTGTACAACAGCATTAACAAACTTCTTTATCAATGTCGTAACTGAATAAAATTAGCGTATAAGAGTACGCCCATTTAAAGTACCTGACAGAAAGTATGGGACAATAATGTTGTCTCCAACCATGCCGCATCAAACATTAACAGACAGATGTTCAGTAACCGCTGGATTGGCAGACAGGGACCTAAGCTGGCCTCCTTCCAGTTCGCCCGATTTAACCCCTCTTGATTTTTTTTCTTTGGGGATATCCCAAGAAAAAATTTATGCTAAGGAACCAACAACTCCAGAATTACTTAGAGAAGACTTAATCTAAACGCTTAGCAATTCCGGCAGACATGATATGATTAGCAACTTCATCTGCACTTGTGCCGATTAAGCGAGGAGGTCATTTTGAATAAATAGGAAATTTTTTTTTTTATCGATTTTTGCAAATAAACTGGAGTATCGTCTTTTTTAATGACGTTTTACCTAATTTTTAAGTCTCTTATGGTTTTAAAATAGGTTTTAAGTTTTGTCAGCATTTGAACTCCTTATTTATTAGAAATTAATGAGAAAATCCGCTTTTAATTTTAGTCAATGAAACAGAAAAATAGGAACTACGAAAATGTAACCTTTATAACTGAATATCTCGACAACGGTTTGAAATATTGAAGAGAAATAACGTCATTTTTCTTCATTTTTTAATAATTTTCAATGCAGTAGTAAAAAGTGGAGTCAAAAGGAAATCACAACTTTGTTCCACCGACTCAAGGTGTAAGGCGGCAATAAAATAAAAAAACGCTGACACCATCATAAACTAGAGCGAAAATACTTCAACAAACTTTATGTTCACTTTTTAGATAGATATCTTCCTTCGTTTAAGAGTTATTTCAAAAGTTTAAATGGGACACCCTGTATAAGGGGTTTATGGTTTACAAAATAGAAATACAAAGAATAATTAGAAATGAAGGCTATGGAATTTTTAACCATTATTATGGGATATGTGGATGGATCTACAGCAATGCTGCAACATCTGGGATTACCCGTCGTAGCAGGCTTATTTTTCTTGTTCTGATCGTCAGAGTAAGGCCATCAATTCGGCTTGA
Source organism: Triatoma infestans (assembly GCA_011037195.1). Taxonomy (NCBI): domain Eukaryota; kingdom Metazoa; phylum Arthropoda; class Insecta; order Hemiptera; family Reduviidae; genus Triatoma; species Triatoma infestans. The sequence continues at coordinate 71,130 of JAAEAF010014196.1, forward strand.
GAAAATTGACTTCAACCTAATATATCTATCACGCACCATACTTGTTACCAACCACTTTTCACGCCTCACTTTTTTTTTTTAGAACTCCTGGCATCTGGGAATATTGTATTCTAAACATAATTATGGATTTAATCAGAAATTATATTAAAAACTTGGTATGATAATCTGATCAATCTGGGTTTTTGGGAGTGTGGAGATGTGCACTCTGGCTGAAAAGGTCTGTATAAATCTTAGCATCTGGGTAGATTCTAGGGAGGAGTATTCTCTTCCAGGCATTATTAAGGATTCAGTCAGAAATAATATTAAAAACTTGGTGTGATAATCTGATCTGATCAACCCGGAGGTTTTGGGGGTGTGGGAGATGAAGCGTGCATTCTGGCCGATCTACTCCCGTACTGGTACCAGGATGAGTTCTTTCAAAATAACAGAGCCTCTTTTCACACCTCAGTTTTTCTTGGAAATCCTAGCATCTGTGGAGGAATATTCTCTTCCAAAACCTAGTAGCTAACGAGGCTTCTAAATATTCTCTGACTGATAGCGTCATAGTACTTAGTGGAGTCTCCTCCATCTCGCCACAGAATCAGGTTTATAGCTTTCTAAAACCAACTTCTTCAAGAGCTCCGCCCTCTAAATCTGCAATGCCATGTTAGAAAAACTCTCAGCAGCAAGCGAAGCCTATTTTTGTCCAGATTGATATACGCGCAACCCCCCTGACTAGTCGTAAAACTGTGCAGACAAGTTCTTCCCTGCTTCGTAAAACCCTGCTCAGTTCTTCAGAGGCGAACTCTCTTGATTTCCTCCACGTTTCTGAACTATTCTAAGAGTGCGAACATAAAGTTTGGACATCAGAAAGCAAACATTTACAACAACAAAATTAGTGGAACTCTCTTTCTAAAAGTTTTTATTGTTGAATCCCTCTATAAAGCTAGTGTATCATGCTGGAAAAAAGAAACAAAAACAAAATAAAGATAGAAAAACATGCATTGCATAAAAGAAAACCAAAATCTACTTTATCTTTTTAATAAAATTATGTATAAAATCGTGATAATCTACCTAAAATCTAAGTTTTCATTAGTTTTATCACGATCTTTTTAAAACAAGATAGTAATGAAAACAAAATCGATTTTGATGGTTTTGATATTGATTGTTGGTCTATCAGATTATATAATACACTTACTGATGATCCTGTGGAGACGATGAACGTGGACCAGTTTCCGGTGGAAGTGTATGGCTTTTATTGTCACTCTGATCCTATTGGTAAATATAAAAATGATTAATTATATAATAATAATTAGTATTACTTAAAAAATATTTTCATCAGCAGTAAATATTATATATCAACTTACATTAGGACATGCAGAATTTTCATCTCCCGATAAATATACTGTTCTTCTTGTGCCTGGATTTCCAAGACCTAAACCGTCTGCAATAGAAACAATGATATGTTTTCATAGAAATTACAAAGACAAATCAGGTAACGAGGGCAAATAATGGTGGTGGTTTGAAAATTTATTCTGTACATCCAAATACTTTACCTTGCCGAGTTCTAACATCCTCCAAACTGGTATCAGAATCTGTACCACCCCTATCGCCAGGATTGCTTCCCCGTCTTACTGCATCCTCATGCCATGATCTTCTACTCTATGGGAAAAATTTATTATTCTAATAAAGGATATAACTACTACAAATATTGTTCCTGTTCATAAACTGTGCTATTTTATATTTGTTAATAACAAATTTTATACGATAAATCTAAATAATAAGAACTTCTAAGTACACACTTACTTTACTAATCAGATCTGATCCCGCTTTTCTTACTCTTCGGACTAGGCTTGCACCAAAACTTTTTCTAAAAATAATATTTACAAAATTAAGGTCTTTTTCTTTCTAAAAAAAAAAAAAAATGTTAATTTTCCTGGATAGAAAACTACCCAAAATAAAACATACTTTTTTGAAGGACAGCTATCCATTTTTCTGTACTGTTCCATAATTTTTTCTTCCAATTTTTCCTTTTGTCTACATAGATTATTTACTTGATCTCTGTAAATATTTTTTGAAAAAGTTGAAATTAAAAAGTTCGAGGCCTATATTATATATATTTAACAAAATTTAACACAAGTAAAGTTTACTTCTTTATTACAGACCTAATATGTAATAAATACTTATTACATAATAGGTACGTAATAAGTTTTAAATGTAATGTATTCGTGTCAAAATGATGAATGCAAAATTTAGTAACGTCAAACTGTTTTAGCAGTACAAAATAGTGTTAGTCTGCGAAGCTAAATTTTTATGTTTTTTACTTTATCAGTTCAATTTTCACCGGAAATATATGTTTTGAGTTCATTGTGTACACGATAAAATGCTTTTTTATTGGCAAGTGTGTGCTTGTGTGTGTGTGTCTCGAAAACTGAAAATCGCAGAAATTTCAGACTAAAGTACTAAAGGAAATTTTTGGCTACAATCGGTCGACCGAAATTCCCTTATGTGGTTCCATCAATTATATGTACAGAAAATAACTAAACGTTTGGAAAAAATTCCTTCTTTATTTCTTCTAGATGCTCTCGAAAAATGTTCCTGTTACTAGGCCTAAATCTGCCTCGGGTGATGAGGAATATATAGGACATTAATTCAATGCGAACTCTAGTTGTTTTAAAGTATTACCAAATAAATTACGGTCAAGCTGGTAATATTGGATGAAGTTGTTCGATTTTACTTTCAGATCTTCCAAGTATATAGCATTGATTTGATTGACTATGAATTTATGGTATTATGCCATAAATAATAATAATAAAACAAAATGTTAAGAACTACTAACGTGAAAAGTTTTTCTTCCATATGATAGTGATCTTTATCTTCAAGTGAATGTGTCAACAGTGCATGATATTGACCCAACAGTAGTGTCACATGTTCCATTAATGATTTTCTATCTTCTTCTAAATTCATTTTTACCTGTTTCAATATCTGGAAAAATTTTGTATATTAGTTAGACTGAGAATAACAAATTTTAATCAAACCAAAGAATCAGAAGCAGAAGAACGATCAAAAATAAATTAATACCTCCACTTCATTGTTCAGTTTTGATAAATGTACTTCAAGATGTGTTTTATTGTCAGTCAATGTGGACATCTTCCCTTGAAGTTCTGTTAAATCTAGTGATAACTTTCTCACTTCATTCTTCAAAGTTTTATTTTCTTCTTGCGAATTTCTATATTCTAATTTTAATTTTTCATTAGCAGTAAATAAATTACGGAAATCTTCCTAAAATAAAAAATAAAGAAAATATTAAATTCGGCTTTTTTTTTAGAAAATTTGTAACTTAACAATCCTTATGGAGAGGAAGTGGACTAGTAGACGTTCATCAGATATCTCATGAGGTCTGTGCCGACCATAGTCACTCGTTACAGTCTACAATGAATAGGACCATGGCAAACTAACAGACAGCTCCCTAAACCTCACTGAGAACAGCCGCAAATGAATGACCAAATGCAAGAAGGCTTTATATGCGCGAACGTCCTTTACTTTCCAATGTATTTTATCCTACATATTTTTTATTAAATTCTATCTATAAAAAACTAACCTTTAGTTTAGAATGTTCACGTCGTAAATTTGTAAGGCAAACTGAGTCTGCAGTAATTTTTTCAATTTGTGCTTGTTTAGCTTCTATTGCAGTTTCCAATTTTTCAATACATTCTTTATTTGTTCTCGCTTCAGTTTTTACTTTCTTCAGATCACCACGTAATGATTCTCTTTCTTTGCAGATAGTTTCATACTGGCCAGATAACTGCTCATGGATTCTTTGTAATGTCAACTGATCTACTAACAATTGTTGGTGTTGTTCACGTAAATTTTCATGATTTTTACTCAACTATCAAGAACAACCAAAAAAAAGATTAATAGGGAGGAGGTTTTATGCAATGTTCAAACTATTAAATTATTTGCAAAGTAAACCAAAGACCTAAACACTGTTCACCTCATCTTTTTCAGCAACTAATTGTGAATTGGCTAGTTTCTGTGCTGTATGCTGTGAAGTGAGACTGGTCACTTGAGACTGTAATGTAGCTAATTCAACTTCTAGCCTAGCATTTTCACCAGCCAGATCTTTTACATCATCGTCTTGCATCGGACCTAACCTTTCCTGTACTGCGCGCACTATTTCTGGACATGATACAATTCTGTGGAAAAGAAAAAAAAAAATTTCTGTCTCACAACTTTTCCTTACTGCAATTATTATAACTGAATATTTTCTTTAAACTTGGAATTTTTATTAAACATTCAGTTTCCAAAAACAGATTTCTCAGGAAACCTTAAAATTACTTTCACGGAAAATGTCAACAAAAGTGATGTATAGATTATAGCTGGTTTACTTAACCAAGATTAAAGAAAAATGTTAAAACCGTTTGCGAAAAAGTGCAAATCTAAAATTACACTTCCAAATACATTTTTTTAAAATTCGGAATTTAAAGAAAGCCAAGTACCTTTTTATTAGACCTTAATAATATACAAGTGTTGGAACTATAAGTGCATATTGAAAAGTGGATAGATTAAACGACAATTTTTTTTATGATAACTGCGCGAATCTTATTTGTAATAAAAACAATGAAAAAGTTAAATCATTTAGCCAAAATTCCGAAAAACGAAAATGATGGGATTTTTATAAATTTTTCCTTTTATTGGTAAATAATTTGCTAATAAAAAATATACATAAATATATAAATAGTTCAGTAAATCATCTAGTTTATTTCTTCACATTCCTAAATTTATCACTCTAAATCTCTTCTTCTCAAATCTATCACAATGACAGTGTATTTTAACCTGTAGAAGGCTTTGGTTTCTGTCCACTAAATTTGTACCAGCATATTGCAACCAATCTGCGTATTACCAGCCAAGTACAAAACTTTAATTATAAATATGTAATTACAGAAAAATCTTAGCCCCTACCTATCGAAGGCATTCTCAGGATCTGAAAGTTGTTCAACAGCTAGTCCTAATTTTTCTAATGTATTCATCAAACGTTGTGTAACCATTTTCTCCTGCACCAGTTCTTTGTGTAATGTAGCTAAAGTTGCCTTATCTACTTCATATCTTGATAAAAGTTCTTTCCATTCTTTTTCAACATCGCATAATCTATAAAAATATTAGGTTGAATTAATATCATCAAATGGTTTATTCTCAAAAAATAATTTTATAAAAAAAAATTTAAATACATAGTAATTACCTAGCATTTTGAGCATTCACTTCTTCAAATTGTTTCATTAATTGAGATTTTTCTTTAGTTAGAGTATCTAGTTCACACTGTAGTTTATCAACATCAACAGCTTTGGACTAAAGATAAAAATTATGGTCTTAATTAATGGATACGTTAGCATCACTATCGTAGCCTTTCAATATATTATTCGACAATTAAAAACAATAAAATCGAGAACCATACTTACTTCCACTGCCAATCTCAATCTATTAACTTCTTTTTCCAGTGTAGAAGCTTTATTTTTCAATTCAGATACTTCTTCAAATTGAACTTCTTTAGTTTTGTTTCGTTCCAATAGTTCTTCAGCTTCAACTGCCCGCTTTTCCAAACGACTCTTTTCTCTTTGTATCATTTCAATTTCTTCAACGCGTAACTAACGGTAAAGAAAATGAACAATTAAATACAATCCTCTTTGTTTCAGACTTTTAACAAAAATTAAGGATCCCTAAATATTTAATTAAAACGGTTTATTTTCTTCGGTAGGAAACGGATATCTTCTAACTATATTGCGTAAGGAATAGTCCGCAAGAGGGGTCATTATGCTATCTCTGATTCCAAATTCGACACCCAATTTTCTAACTTAAGATGTTTGTGAGAGGCGGGACTAAAATTGCAAAATTAGAATGTCTGAAATCCAGTGTAACTATCGATTTGGACAGTATGGACTCAGCAAATGTCTTAATCAAAAACATGGTAGGAACATCAATATCTAAAATCTGATGTAATCAGAAAGAAGATATGAAATATTTTTATCTTTCTGACATTGCGAACTCCTGACTAGCGGCTCTAATGTACTTCTGAAACTATCGAAGTACCGGCAAATATCTTTCTGATAATGCAATATGCAGAACTGATATTTTAAAAAAAAAGACAGTAATAATAAGAAAAATATGGGGTAGGAAGAAGAAAAAATAGCGTAATTTTCATTCTATTAAAGATGAAACTCAATTTATTATACAATGATTTCGCTGCATAGCATTTATTGTTTAAATATAGGGCATAATCCCTCGACCATGGCAGTTATACTTCTTAGCTCAACTTTTTCTAATTCTGTCTTTCAGTGGTGAATATAGTTTGATTCAGTATTTTAATACAGTAAGCTCAAAATTAGTTGCATAAAGCAAGTACCTACAGAGTGTATATAATAAACGAGTTGGGGCTTAGTATTAAAGTTTTGTCCAGAGATTCATATATGCCAAGATTTCTGAGCAAGTGATTATTTAACTTCCCTTCACAGAGATATACCTTGATAAGAAAACCTTGGATTGCTTCTACCTGGAATATTGTACCATAACCATGCCAAAGTAAACGTCAAACCGTTTATATAGCAATGAGATGTTCGCAAATGGTTCAGAAATAAGCAGCGGCCGTTGAGTAGTTCCTCTTTTGGCAATTTCAATAGGTCTCTTCCTTTCTGTACTGCCATAATGGGAAGGCACATTCAATTTACTAAAATGTGGATTTTTCTAATTGTATAAATGAACGTTTTACTAAATTTGCATTATTGTATGGAAGAAGTTCAGTGAATATGAATTTATACTTTGCTTATAAAAAAAAAAAAGTAAAAGAAGAATAACCTGTAACTGCGATTCAAGGGAATCTCTAATGTCTTGCATCTTTTTTGTATCACGCTGTGCATTTTTCACCGTGGTTTCCATTTCGCTTATATGTAACATTAACTTTTTCTTAGCACCTTCATATTCTTCAACCTAGTAACATAATATAGATATGCTATGTATGTTGGAAATGATATAGAAGATAATTTTTATTTCAGTTACTAACTTAATTACCTGTAATGATAATTTCTTTTTCTCCTTTTCAAGTTGCAATATCCTTTCATTTGTCTGGTGTAATGCTGCATCCTGAAGGCTTTCAACTGTTGAAGCCAATCTTCTATTTTCAAGTTCTAATCTTAAGGCACGAGCTTGTGCATTGCTGCTCAACTGTTCGCAGAGACTATTATCACCTTCTCCAACTAGAAATTTTAATGTCACAACATACATAAGATACAACTACCGGGCTCATTTGATTGTTATCATAAATTTATGTGGTTAATATATTTTATGGTTCTATCTTGGTTACCTGCAGATTCAGCTAAATGTTCATCTAGTAATGAACTGTCTTGATGTAACGCTGATTTACTGAGCAAAGCAAGTTGTGCATTTTCTTCAAATAATTCTTGAAGTTTTTCTTGATTTGCTTCACGTTCCTACATCATAAACAAAATAATTATTAATCATTTAATAATTATACAAAAAAATACAAAATTTGGTAGGAAAACTTACCAACGATAATTCATTTATAGTCTGTTTTAGCGAAAGAATATCTGCTTCTAGTTGAACAGTGTATTCAACTCTGGCTCTAGCCCTAGCCAATTGTTCCTCCAACATTTCACGAGTTTCCTCCAAAACTCGATTGTCCTGTCGTAATTCTTCTGTACGAGATCTATTTGACAAATACATTTCAATACCTATATAGAGGTAAATAAGAAGAGGATGTAGCTCCAAATTCAAATCTACTACTATTTCATAAATATTTTATTTTTGATGTCTCTTTGTGTATATGTGCTTACTGCCAAAACAGTAGGTATTTATAGAAATTTATATAATTTGTTTATAAGAATTTCTACATTTTTTAGCAAAGAGTTGGACTATCAGAAATCTATGCTAAGACATTGCTTGTTAAACAAAAAATGAAAGTAATAACAAATTCGCATTCTGCCGAAATTCCACCACCTATGAAATACTAAGGTTAATTAAACGTTCAGTCCCAGTTAAAACGATAAGAACTGCAGTTGGAGACATTATCTGAGAATGTAAGAGATTTTTTTTTTGCATGTATGCAGTTATGGAAATGAGTAGTGGTGAAGAGAGTTTTCGCAAGTGGATAGGCTAAACACAGGTCGCTAGCTCAGTAGGCAGTAGGGTGTGCAATGTACAAATAATTATTGTTAGGCTAGATCAGAGAGGTGTGAAACTGAAGAAAAGTCTACTTCCTCATTCGAAAAAACGTTCATACGTGGAGACATATCAAAGTTTTTTTTTAACGATACTTAAAAACAATCACAGTTATATCTTTCAGCTATATTTCAGTTATATGTTGAAAAGTTTTCCTAAAAAAAAAAAGTGTTGATTTAATGTGAAAAATAGTTTACCTATAATAATCGAGATCTGACAATCGATCTCTATATCGAGCCACTTCAGCTTCAAGTCGTTCAGCTCGTTCAGCTTTTTCTCTCAATGAATCGGCTTCATCTCTATACGCTTTACCCACTCTAGCTTCAGTTTTTAATTCATTTATCTAAAAACAAAAAATCAAAAGTTATGTTATCTGAAGCGATTTTTCACTAATATTCAGTATTTGTTTTAAATGTCTTCAAAATTATATATAAAAATTATAAATAAATAAACTTACTTCACTTTTCAATTTTGATATTAGTGATTTATTACATTCTAACTCTTCTTTTGCTTCAGATAGTGATTCTGATTTCTCTTCTCTAAAAAAAATAATTTCTCTAATATATTCCATAAATATCATCATTAAGATGTTACCAAATCGAAAAGAAACTTACAATTCTTGCCTCTGTTTTCTTAGTTTGGCTTTCCAGTCGGCTAATTCTACGGCTAGATGTTGTGATTCGGAACCGGACATCAAACACCCTTGATTCTTCTTTTCATCATTCACCCCACTTAACTATATGTGTAACAAAGAAGGTACACATAATGTAGATTATGAGAAACTTAGTAGTGATCAAGAATGTAAAAAAATAACACTGATTAATGTAAGTCTTTAAATTCATATTTATACTTCTTCAAATATATTTAAGGATATTGCTACAGGCTTTCATAACTATCATCTTATTTGCTGAAGTATAATGTTGCAGGTTTCTAGTGGGAGATGGACGCGAGAAACCAAAGCCCATAAGGCAAAAAGCTTCTGAGGGATTTTTGTTGATTATAGATTACCCAAAAGGATGTTGTCAGTTTATCAAAACTTAACATCTCTTTGGAACACTCAAAATTCTCTAATGTCTAAGCATATTTTACGCTGAATATACAAGCATTTTTCAATTTTATTTCATAAACTACTCTTAAAACATTTACATTTCAAATATAATTAAAATTATTAAGCTCACCTGCATGTACAGATCCCTTTGTTTAACTAAAGTTCTAATATGATTGATAAGCAGTTCATTAGGCACAGAATCACATCCTTCCGGTGTTAAAACAATTTCCTGACTTTCTGTCACCTTAAAGAAAAAAAATAAATAATAAAACAAATTAAGTTTTATTTCCTTATATGCAGATTTTACTGAATAACACAATATTATTATGCGTAGAATTTAGCCGAAGTTCTCATGGCAAAAAGATATTGTGCAAATCAACACTGTTAAAACTAAACTTCTACTGTTTAAAGGTTCAAACATGAATTCAATAAATCGTTTTCAGTTAATTGGCCTATTATTAATATTAATGAGTTAATTACAAAAATTCATATTAACCTGTTTAATACAATCGACAAGCGAATGTTGAGCATCGATTGGCAGACTTTTTATCCTTTCTATGAATGCCTGTTTATTCGGACATTGTACAGCGCAACCTAATAAAAGTAATAGTAGTAGATTCATCTGTTCTAAGGCAGCTCTAGTATCGGTTTGCCTACCAAGTATCGAAGCATCTGGTAGTTTTAGTACTAGCTGACACAATTCCTCCTAAAACAAGTTAACAGGAACGATAACTTAAAGACACTATCTTTCCACTAGGCTGTGTGACAAAATATCTCAAAAATAAGGAGTTACAGGAAGCTCAAACTTGACATTCCGTTTAGGAATCGCCACCGCACCTGATGTTAAGATTTCGATCAAAATCTATCAAGCGTTAGTGCGACTTTATTGTATTGCTTTTCAATTTCTCGCGATTTTCTCAAAAATAGCTAAAACGACTTTATTTGAACTTCGTATACTGAGTATCACACAAATGCTTATCACTTTTATTTCCAACGTTTTTCCAGTAAAATGCATTTTTTGAGCAAGTTAAGCTTCTCTTTAAAGTGCCACTCAAGACAACCACTTTATAATCTCATCTCTCTGGCGCTACAAACCATTGCTGGATTCAAGAATACTGCGCCAATTCTCCCGGTCTATTTTCTCTTCTTAGAAGCTTCTACAGCTCACTGTCCTATGGCCGGCAGTGTTGTCTATAGCGAGAGAACACTGTGCGGAAGCTGGCAGTGCACTGAGAAGGCTTCCGGGCGTCAATGACCATAGATGTTGACCGCCTATATATATATAGCCGCTTTCGTATCCTCCAATTTGAATGTCACCGTTTGTATATCGTGTATCTGGTGTCATTTCAAGCCCCATTTTCTCTGCTACCTATTCTAACGAAATGAATGCCTCCGTCATTACTACAGAGTCCTACCAATGATACTGATATCATCGGCGTATGCCAGGATTTGTATACTTTTATTAAATACGTCTTGTCAAGTCTTGCTAGAATTGTATATTTGAAGAACATTCGGTTTAACCGAAAGTGCAACTTTATGAAATAGGTTTTGAGTTTTTTACATTTTTCTTTTAAAAACTGCTCCAATAATTTTTATTTAAACCGTTTTACCGGAACAATTGATTTTAAGGGCGTTCCGGGGAGGAGAGGGACCTGTGAGTTTGGCTCAAATTTAAACTGCCATTACAAAGCTTTGCTAAGGGGTTGAGGCAGAAGCTAACAAATAAAAGAGTATAATTCCCATTGCCCATTGCCTATATATACTGCAAGTCCATTCGAATATATAGGAACAATGCAAGTAATGAAAATTTTGTCAATTAGTAAACTGATGTAAGAGTAAGACGTGTGAATGTACACAACAGATTTCTTTCATAACTTTCGCTTTTTATACACAAATTAGTCTTACTTTAAAAAACATATACCTCATATAATGTTTTAATATTTTTAATGATGCAATCCATGTTTTTCGTTCGCAAAGATGGATTACCAAGACTAGGACCAACTCCATGATGTACTGGTTCCGGATCACTGAAATACATATTGGAACAAACGAGTTAGATACAAAAGAAGTAAAAAGAATATGAAATAGTAACAATTAAAACCAAAATATGTAAGAATCAAGGGAAACAGTAAGGGAGGAGATATAAAAAGGGTAACAGTTAATAAGTTTTCGATGGTACACGTTAATAGTTAAACATATATAATATACATTTAAACTGTTAAGCAAAGTAGAACGTTAATTCAAATACGTAATCAGTTAGGTACACTAAGTAAACATATTGTGAAAAGTTATACACATTAACTAGCATTTATACTTACATAAGGAGTAGAACTTCATGTATGAGTACACCATCTGCTAAGTCATCATAATCTGATAGGCACATAGGATCATGTAGGCATGAACGAAACTGTAAATAAAAAGTTTTTTAAGAACAACTTTTTTGTTATTCTAATACCATAAAATATTACTGAATATAGTTACCCATGTAACAAGAGGCCCGTCCAAAAACTCCTCTATGTCAGTTTTCGTTGTCATAATAAAAGAAATTGTATAATGACAAACAAGAATTGAAAATCGTCTGTTTCCTAGACATCTGCACTTATATCAAATACAGAAAGGCGTCTTCCAACAAGGGGATTTCCCTATACCTTTTTTTATATTACTTTATGATTCAAAAAGGGAAATAAAATTGTCACCATTATTAAATGTTTTATAAAAAAAAACAACCTAATGGAGATAAAATAAGAGTATTATTCATTAACTTATCATGAAATACTAAAAAAAAAATCATCAGAAACTATTAAAAAGAATGTACATGAAAGAAATAAAATTATAACATTGATGAATGGACAAGGCACTATTATAGTAGGGTCGTGAAATCGACTTGATGTTATTAAATCGACTACTCACTCATATTGAGTAGTACTTCAATGAAAAAAAAAATAGGCAAACTCTTCCTTTTATCCCTTTTTTTAGCAATCACATGCCATTCATGAATTACTGAAAACTCACCCTACGTAAATTTCGGATAAAAATACTACACACAAATTTCTAAATAATAAGGAACATTTTTATTGGTACTTTTATTCGGAATATAACATTGTAGAATTCTTGTACGTAAAAATGCTTAAATTTTATTGAAAGGGATTTATCTGATATTACAAATTAAAAATTCAATCTGTACATCATTATTATGATTTAGGAATTCTTATTCATTAATCGATTAATAGTAACAGATTTTTATGTTCGATTGTTTTAAATTAGAAGTTTATCTCAGATCGGGTTATACCTGTCAAATTTTGAATTGTTTTTGTTGGGTATGTTTTTATTGCTGACAGAGAGACATGGTACTGTGTTTGCTAACAAATCTGCAATAGCCAACTGAACACTTGTTAACATGTCATCCTCCGTTAAAAAGGTATAATTTACTATATGATATCATAATTTTTGAAGTATTATTTTGTTGTGGAAGTTTATAAAAACTTCTTTTTATGTTGTAGAGGTACCGAAGAGATGATCTGGAAAATTCATCTAGTTCAGATTCTTCAGATTATGAACCTTACGTTCCGATTAAAGACCGAAAAAGAGAAAAACTATTGAAACTTGGGAAACTTACACAGGTTATTTTTCTTTTACCTTAAAAATGTTGCATTTCCCTTATTGCGTTGTCATCTATAATATTGAGATGTGTTTGTTAGTTTTTGTTTTGCTTGGCTTAATTTTTCTATCTTTTTCAATTGATTTTCGTTTTTCCCCTTAATAACTTTTAGTTATCATAGTTTTGTTTCATTTTAGTTGAAAGATGAAGCATCAAAAGGGAAATCTTCGAGTGAAAATGAGAAAGAGGATGAGGATGGAAAAGTATGGGGAAGAAAATCTAACATAAGTCTGTTAGATCAGCACACTGAGTTGAAGAAAATGGCTGAAGGTAAGATATTAACTCTCCTTTTTTTTAAAAGGTCCTGTAAATAAAACCCCTTTTGAGGATAGCATTTGGGTTTTCAATTATATAATTTCTGGGTAAAAGATTCCTATATTGTGCCAAATTTCATTGAGGGTTTAATTTAGCTAAGAAGGAAAGCGCAATGGAAAGACAATTGAAAGAAGAAGAAAAAATATTGGAAAGTGTTGCCGAAAAGAAAGCATTAATGGGTGTTGCCGAGTTGGCTAAAGGTATACAGTATGAAGAATCTTTAAAAACAAGGTATGGTGTGAGGAATTATAGACCATGTGAAGTATTCTGTAACTATTATAATAGAAATTATGTAATAACTATTGCCATTGCTAATTTATTTGTTCTTGTTAAAGCTGGCGTGCACCGCAGTGTGTATTGAACTTGGGCAATGGACGTCACGAACGAGTACGAAACAAGTTGAGGATACTTGTCGAAGGAGAAGATATCCCCCCGCCATGTCTTTCCTTTGCCGAAATGAAGTTTCCACGTTCTATTCTATCTGGTCTTCAAGCAAAAAATATACTTAAGCCTACGCCAATTCAAGTTCAAGGTTTACCAACTATGTTAGTACTTATAAATTGGTTTTGAAATGAATCATTTATTAAATTTTTATTTCTCAGAAAGCTGTATTTAGTCACAGTTACAACACTTCTTTTTTTATTAATAATTCTCAATAATTAGCAAAAAACTATAGGTTTCAGTAATCCATACCTGTAACGGGAAAGGATTGAAACACTTCAGAGATTTGCATGATAGAATAAATCGTAATTAACAACCGAATATTATTTATAAGGCTTTTCCACTAACCATGGAGCCTGGTTAGCTAGTTTAGTGTCTGTATCACAGGCTTATACCATTTCTTCTTGTAGTGTACAAAACAGCAAAATGGAGTCTCAAACTCGGTCTCATATTTAGCTTTATGGTATAGTATGTTTATCGTACTCCAACGACATCGTTTGCGCATTTTCATCATGTACTCATCTATGGCTTGGCAATCTCTTTCGAAGTTTTGATCTATCCAAGAATTTTCTTCCATATCTATTGATCTAGAGCAGTTTTTTTTTTATTTTTTATTCTGCTTTATTTGATAATAATAATTACAGAAGAGTTTGGATTGAATTACAAAATAAACAGACTGTGCAACATATCAATAAACAGAAAACTTAAAGCAAACAAACAATTTGAAGTGAACAAAGATTTAATATAAACAGAAAACATAATGAACAAACCAAAATATAATTACTGATTAAAAACTACTAGAACTACTAGAAAATATGATTACTGACTAAAAAAAAAATTACTAGATTATGTATATAAATGAAATCTTAGCTTAAGTACTTTTTTGTAAATAATAATAAATGTTATTTACATGTTCGGCTGACGGGGGATTTAACAAATCTGAAATTTCTGTATTATAATTTTTTAAAAACTTTTTTCTATACGCCGTGTAAAATGGACATTCAAGAAAAACATGTGTAATGGTTTCTAATTTATAAAATTACATAACGGGCTCTTCTGTGTTGATTTTATAACATGCTTTATTTACATCCCAAGTTATTTGTTTAGTTGGAGAGACCCTAACTTGACTTAACAGACATAAACTTTGGGCAGGCACATTGAATCCAAGATATTGTTGTTGCTGTACTCTATTTTTATTATAGATGTTTTTATAAATTTCATTGTATGAGGAATTATTGATACGATCTGTATCTGATTTATTTAATAACATTTTATATCGTTTTAATAAATTATTCTTATTTTTTATTATTAAAATTGGATCTTGTTCATACCAAAGTCATTCAAAATCAGTTTCTATTAATATTTGTTTTAATTGTGTTACCCAATTGTATTTGCTTAATTTATTGCTTCTATTATCATCCATATTTTTTAATTTAAGATAACATTTATTAGGCAGTCTGTTTTCACTCATTAAAATACCTTAATCTACCAATTAATTACTAGTTTGTCAACTTGGTGTTTGATTTTAGTTAAACCGTACTCAGCTCTTACAATGTATCCAGGAGTTTGTATTGGCCAAAAATACAGTTGTAAGTTATCTGGTTTGAATTGAATACTTAGTGGACTGTATTTTGCTGGATACTTAGTGGACTGTATTTTTTGATATGTTAATAATTAATTAGGTGCTGAGCCCGTCTCTCGAATATTGCATGCCTGGATATGAAATAAATGAGACCCTTTATAAACACTTTGTATTTTTCTGTTAAACATTCACTGAACTGAATATAACTAATACAACTGAGATGATGATGTCAACATAACGACTGCTACCTGCTAGAGCCAGACTGACAACATTACAAAAAGGGCCGCTAATACTCTTTATGCTGCTAGATGGCAGTACTTCCAACATACCGGCCACCAAAAGATATTAATTTTTTAGTAAAGAGAAAAGTAAAAATAATGCAATAATACACAAATCAAAAGACATTAAACTACATTGAACTAACAGAATAAGAGTTAGTTTTATTGTTCTTCAATGTCTCTCGGAGGAAGGACACATATCTTCGTGATCGGTCGCTTCGTTAGACCACTTGATGTCTTCAGAGTGACGACTCGAACGAATCCATCAGAACCTGGATGTAGACTTTCAATTACTGCTAATTTCCATTTCATTGGAGGAAGGTTATCATCCTTGACTAAGACAACGTGGCCTCGCTCAACATTTGGTTTAGATATTGACCACTTGTTACGCTGCTGAAGAGAAGTAAGATAATCCATTGACCAATGCTTCCAATGAAGCTGTAAGAGTTTCTGAATCCGTTGCCAACGACTCAACCTGCTGACAGACAAATCACTCAAATCGGGATCAGGAAGGTTGGTAATAGGTTCTCCTATAAGGAAATGAGCTGGAGTCAAATAAGAACTATCGGAAGGATCATCAGACATTTTACACAAAGGGCGAGAATTGAGACATACCTCAATTTGGGCGAGTAATGTACTCATTTCTTCGAATGTGAGAGCACTATTGCTTGCCACACGACGAAGATGGTATTTCGTTGATTTCACTGCTGCTTCCCATAAACCACCAAAATGTGGACCCTTAGCAGGGTTGAAGTGCCACTGACAAGACTCTTGTGACAGGGAAGCTGTGATCCTTTCATTTTGAGTTTTCAAAAAACTATAAAGTGCACAAAGTTCATTTGCTGCACCTGTGAAATTGGTTCCATTGTCGCTGTATATATTTGCACAAATTCCTCTTCTTGACATGAATCTTCTCAATGCACCAATAAATGCCTCCGTTGTCAGGTCACTAACCAATTCCAGATGAATTGCCTTAGTAGCGAGACATATAAACACTGCAATGTAAGCCTTCGTCCTTGTTTTACTGCGACGCATACCTGATTTTATGTACACTGGGCCTGCATAATCAATGTCAGTATTGAAGAATGGTCTTGCAGGCATTACTCGTTGCATTGGTAAATTTCCCATTAACTGAGTATGAGTAGTTGCCTTGAGTTTAAAACAAGGTAAACATTTGTAAATAATCTTACGCACAATTCGTCGAGCATGGGGCATTTGGACCTTAATGAACTTATTAACAATTGTGGACCTGCATGGAGAAGTCTTTTATGTTCATTCTCAATGATAAGTTGAGTGATAAAATGTTTAGGAGGTAAGATGATTTGATGACGCGATTCAAATGGCAATTCGAATTGCGTAATCGTCATCCAACTCTTAAGATTTCAAATTCGTCTAAAAAGGGGTATAATTCCAGAATTGTTGAACCTTTACGTAAATGTTTCCTTTTTTTAAGTCAGATATTTCTTGAGAATATTGCACTCTTTGAGCGAACTTGATACACGTTATTAACGAATTCTTAAGTTCCGCTACTGTTAACTGACCAACAACTCGCAGTTGCACGGGCCGTTTACAATTAGTAATGAATCGTCGACATAAGGCTACAATGCGTTGCAACCGTAGGATATTGGAATACTTTTTGAACACACTATCATTATCTCCGACCGCAACCAAACTAATCTTGATCCGTACCTCAGGAATTTCTCCAGTTTGACAGCTGGAAGATGTCTCATCCTTCGGCCAGTTTGATTGATTTCCCCTTAACCAATGTGGGCCATGCCACCAAAGTCCATTTCCAGTCAAAAGTTGAGGGACTTGTCCGCGTGAAACTAAATCTGCTGGATTAGATGGAGATGGCACATGTTTCCACAAGCATTGTTTAGTTGAGTTCTGAATTTCACTGATGCGATTCGCAACAAAGATTTTCCATGTAGATGGACATTTACTGAGCCAAGCCAAAACTATTTTAGAGTCAGACCAGAGATAAATGTCGTCGAACTTCAAGTTAATAACCTTGTTAACCTTTACAAATAATCGTGAGAGAATCACTGCTGCACATAGCTCAAGACGTGGTAATGAAATACGTTTAAGAGGTGCTACTCTTGATTTGGCACAAAGAAGTTTAATCTGAACATTCCCTTTTGAGTCAGATGATCGTAAATAGATGCATGCCCCATAAGCTGCTTCAGAAGCATCTGCAAACCCATGAAGTTGTATGTTAGTATAATTCTTAATTAAGACTAAGCGACCAACGCGTATATTGTTGAGATTTGAAAGATATTCATAAATGTGCTTCCATTCTTCCGCCAATGCAACAGGTAGTTCGTCATCCCAATTGATTTGTTCTTTCCATAATCGTTGCATAAATATCTTGCATAACACTACTACCGGTGCAAGTAGTCCCAGTGGATCTAAAATTGAAGCGATAATTGCTAAGACCTTCCTCTTATTAAACGTGGTAGAGTTTAGATTACGACACCGCAAATCTATGCCACTTTCAATTTGAAATTCGTCTTGCAAGGGTGCCCATCGCAGGCCAAGAGCCTTGACCGTTTCACTGTTGCTTACATTCAAACTGTGATGGCTTTCTCGATGTTCCTTAGGGATACTTTCCAGTAATTCTAAGCTATTCGATGCCCATTTGCGTAGTTCAAATCCACCGCTAGAAAGCAATGATTGTAGTTCCTTAACCAAACTAATGGCTTCATTCACATAATCCGCTCCGGATATACAATCATCGACGTAAAAATCATTTCTTAAAATACGTATTGCTGATTCCGAATAATTTCCTTCTTCGTTTTCAGCAAGCTGTTGGAGACAGCGTGTAGCTAGATATGGAGCCGCTGATGTGCCATAGGTGACTGTTATCAACTGATATTCTTGAATTTGATCCGCAGGGAAATGTCTCCATATAATGCGTTGACAGTCATAGTTGTCTGGGTGAATTTTAATTTGCCGATACTCTTGGTGATATCACTTATAAATGCAATCTCGTGAGTGCGAAACCTTAAAATGATTGAACATAGGTCCTGTTGTACGACTGAACCAACCATTAAGATGTTATTGAGCGCAATTCCCTTATCTGTTTTGCAGGATGCATCGAAGACCACTCGAACCCTTGTTGTTGTACTATCTTCCTTAAAAACTGGGTGATGTGGAAGGTAGTAGCAATAATGATCTGTAGATGATGCGATCTGCATATGCCCTAAATCTTTGTATTCCTTCAGGAATTTCTGATATGCATTATTCAATTCTTGGTCTGAACTAAGACGCAGTTCGTGGTATGCTAGAATTACCTTCCTTCCACAATATTATTTAGTTGAGAATCGAAAATTTATTGAAGCTGATGCCATATTTTTAAACTAAATAAATCACTCTTACACCTGCTTGTTACATTTGCTTGTATTTGCCAAATTTAATAATGTAATCGTTTTCCTATTTGCTTTTTCCACAGATTATCCGGACGGGATATGATTGGAATTGCTTTCACTGGTTCTGGAAAAACCTTAGTCTTTGTGTTACCATTGATAATGTTTTGTTTGGAACAAGAAACTAAAATGCCTTTTATAAAAAATGAAGGACCCTATGGTATGTTAGATACAATGCAAAAAATTAATTTGTCTTTTATTAAATTAAAAAGCAATCTATAGTGCAAACTCTATGTTTTAGGTTTAATTATCTGTCCATCAAGAGAATTAGCCAAGCAAACATTTGATATAATTCAATATTACATTTCTATTGTACAAAAACATGGAGGTCCCTCTTTACGATCAGTTCTTGCTATTGGCGGAATACCAGTAGCTGAATCACTTGACGTTATTAGCAGGTATTTAAAAGGATAAAAGGAAATTCTTTACTCGTTTTTATAACTGTTGTGTGTAATTATTATCAATTTTGTCGACAGAGGTGTACATATTATGGTAGCTACACCTGGACGACTGATGGATATGCTTGATAAGAAGATGGTACATTTGAATATGTGCAGGTAAGCAAAGACGTAACTGCTTCTTCAATTTGAGTTCCTTGAAAAATTAAGCCCACATATGCTGATACTTCATGTATCACCTTGGCCAAAACAGGATTTACATTTTCATTACATCCTAAGCTCAGCTTATAGTAGTCCTCCTCTATGAAGTAGATAATATTTTCTGTAGCAGGGCCGACAACGCCAAGTCTGCCCAAGATCGGTTACCTACACAAAGAACATCAATGTTCTATGGCATGGCCATTACAAAGCGCCGATTTCTGATAGATCTTTTTTTTTTTCGACTGAATTTGTAACTTGTGCCATAAATCACCGAACTTGAATGTTATCGTTATCGACGAACAGTGTGATTCCTCGATAGATAAAGACATATTGAAAATAAGCTATTTGCTTATAAGATTTATCTTTTTACTTTGTCTTACTACTAGTATTGTAATCGTGTCAAATTTTCGATATCGAGTTTTCACCGGAAATATCTGTTTTGAGGTCCCCTGAGTCCAAAAAAGTGGATTTTAGCAAATGGTCTGTGTGTGTGTATGTGAACAGCATAGCTCAAAAACAAAAACCGTAGAAAGTTGAAACTTGATATTACGTTTAGGTATCACCATGGGATCTGATGGTGCGTTATCTGTCAATATTCCTCAACCGGAAGTACCACTTTACTAGTTGTTTTTTTTCTGTTTTTGCAATTTTCTCAAAAATGGCTCCGACGATTTTCTTTAAACTACTTATATCAACTACACATACAAAGAGCTACAACTTTTATTTGAAACATTTCTCAGGGAAAATTCATTTAAAGGTACTTATGGAGGAGAGGTGGGGTTAGGTTTTCATCTTAACTACTATTTCAGTTTATTAGACAATTCTGTCATCTAAATAATGCTAATTAGAATTAAATATGTTGTTGAAATTCCGACTTTCAAAAAATTGGATAACCGGAAGTGCGTTTGTTTTAATACTTTACTAAATGATTTTTTCAGTTTTCGCGATTTGCTCAAAAATGGCTCCGACGATTTTCTTGAAACTTCGTATACAAAATAAAATTGCAAAGATCTACATCTTTTATTTAAGACATTTCTCTGGAAAAATTCATTAAGGGCACTTTTAGTGGAGGGGTGGGGTTACAGCTTCCCCTAAAGTGCTATAGTTGATTATACAATTCTATCATCCAAACAAAATTAATTAGAAATAAATAGATGGCCACAATTCCAAGTTTTAAGAAAATTAGTAAGCCGGAAGTGCGCTTTTACTGAACAGCTTTTTCAGTTTTCGACGAATTTCGTTATATTTGGTACACAAACTATAACATTTGTCAATTATAATTTTGAGAACAGGAATAAGAGAAAGTTGTGTGTGTTTCACACCAGATTTTTTTATATATGTAATAGTAAAACCTTCCCCTTATTACTTTCTCTTACTCTAGGAAAAGGTTGTGTTAAATTTTCGAAAATGAGTTTTCACCGAAAATACGTCTTGAGTACGAGAAAATGTTTTTAGCGAATGGTGTACGTGGTGTTTGTGTTTGTTTGTGAACAAAATATCTCGAAAAATCGCAGGACGCTCAAACTTGGTATTCGCATAGGTATTATCATCCCATGTGACACGAAGGTTTCGGGTAAAATTCATCAACCAAAGTGCGACTTTACTGAATAGTTTTTCGCGATTTTCTCTAAAATAGCTTCAACAATTTTCTTTAAACTTCATCTACTTCTTCCTAGGAGCCTCTATAGCTCACTGTTCGGTGATGGACAGTGTTGTCTGTAGCGAGAGAACACTGTCCGGAGGCCCGCAGTGCACTGAGAAGGCTCCGGGCGCTAATGACCATAGGATGTTGAAGCGCCTTAAATTAAAAAAAAAAACTTCATCTACAAACATAAATACCTATAACTTTTACTTGAAAATTGATTGGGGAGTTCTAAGGGAGAGTAGCGTAAGCTTCCTCTAAAGTACCAGTTCAATACTATGTATGGTTTTAATATCTACATAATATCAATATAAATTAGTGGAATTCTAAATTTGAATAAAATCGGTTAACCGGAAGTGCGACTTTACAGAATAGGTTTTGAGTTTTATCAAAACATTTTTCTTTAAACTTACCATGTTCATAACAAAGGTAAAAACTATCACTTTTATTTAAACATTGTTCAAAAAAAAAGTAGAAGATTTTAAATTTATGTTACGGTTAAAATTTAAACTGACGCTACCTGGTCTTGAGGCAGAGGGCGTTCACAATGTATACTCAGGAACGAATTCAAAAGGACGATTTGTTCGCTTTAACTAAAGACGGGAGTGTGCTTCTCTCTACTACATATGTGTATGTTCTATATGTGATTTCCGGTCTACTAGCATTGACATACTTCTTATTGACTTCCAAGCATTCACACTCTGTACATACTGCCTGCAGAGGTAATTGAACTTACAGCTACCTGGCTTTAGTGTTACCAGTATACTATGCAAACTCTAGTGCACCTCCGGATCATACCTTATATTTTTCCACTTAAATATTGGGCACTTTTCAAATCATTAAATACTTTAAGGTCTCTAGTGGATTTAATTTGGTAGCCAGTTCCACGAAATGTAATAATCTTCAATAAAATTTTGAATTTCTAGATATCTATGTATGGATGAAGCTGATCGAATGATTGATATGGGTTTTGAAGAAGATGTTCGTACTATTTTCTCTTTTTTCAAGGTATTTCTTTTATATTTTTCTCTTTGAGTAGGTAGTTTCAAATTATTAACTTTATTTATTTTATATGTTCATTTATTCAATACTTTTTCAGGGTCAAAGACAGACATTATTGTTTTCAGCAACTATGCCTAAAAAAATACAAAATTTTGCTCGTTCAGCTTTGGTTAAACCAGTTACAATAAACGTCGGAAGGGCTGGTGCAGCATCAATAAATGTCATTCAGGTAAAAATCATCATTATATTAGTTTATAATACTTGATTGTTAAATAAAATACATACCATAGATAATCCATGTTTTCCTTAGTTTTGAATGGATTCGGATGTTTCTTTATCGTGGAAAATTCGATTCATTAAGTTTGTATATTTGAACATGACCGCTGCCACAATTAAGGAAAATAAACATGCTGTGGCGAACAGAAACTGTGATATTGCCAGCATTGCAGACTCATCCATTTTTCAACAATGGAATCATATGACTATCATTTTGTAATTGCTATATTTTTGTTTAATAGGAAGTTGAATACGTAAAACAGGAAGCTAAAATTGTCTATCTATTGGAATGTTTGCAAAAGACAACGCCACCTGTATTAATATTTGCCGAAAAGAAACAAGATGTTGATGCAATTCATGAATATTTACTGTTGAAAGGTATTGAAGCAGTTGCCATACATGGTGGAAAAGGTAAAGATAGTATTCTCTGCTTCACAGGACTTTCTCTTATTGAATTTCTTAAGTTCCAGTTTAATCTTTCACACGAAATTTTTACTATTCTTTTCGCTTAATATTATGAAAGAGGTAGATGTAGGTTTGCGGAAGGAGTGTTTAAAAAGCGAATTCCACTGGAATTAGATAAGGAAGTTTAGCCACTCCCTCATATATGCGTTGTTCTCCTAAAAGTGCGATTCCTACTTCGGCGTTATAAGATCGACGCCACAACTCTAAACCAGTCATTTAGATGTTAGACGTTTGCCTATAAAAACCACCAAATTCGAATCATACTACAACTACGTTTAACGAGACTGACAAAATCAGGTTTTATATAAAAGGTCATTCGTATTCTATTGACGCTAAATCATTATGTATAATCTGCAATAGTCGGGGGCCGGAGACGCTGGAGCACATCCTTTTAAACCGTCCTATTTACTCCATCACTAAGGAAACATTATCTTTGGAAATATATAAACAATGGAGATAACGACTGCTTAATTAAAATTTGGAAGTAGTTAGTCTTCAAAAGGGTTGTATGTTTGCTTTCAATGTGAATGGATATGTTGGTTGTGCTCCTTTAAAAGTTGTGAATTTGAGTGAGTTTATTAAAGAATTTATTAATGAAATTTGGTAGGCATATGGATTAGTACAATTTCTTGAAGTATGGAAATTTTGGACAAAATTCATCGAGCCGATTTTGCTTAATTAAATGAAATAAAACTTAAGATACAATAAACTTACTTAGTGTGGCGGAAAAGGTACAAAGGTTGAATTTGTGTTTTAGATATCAATTTTATATCACTGCTTGTTGTGTGTGAGTGAAGTAGAACTGAAAGTCAGTGGGGGTCTGTAGTGGTGGGAGAATAGTTTCTATCTCTGTCGCACCTCGCGACATGCTAATACAATTTTAATACAATTTAAATCTAGGAAGAGACTGTACGTATATCATCTACATATATTAGATTTTTTATAGAGAGAGAGTGAGAGAGAGTTTTGCTCTAATATTGGTTTTTGCTAATTTGCTTCACTATATTTTATATGGAACAATTAATAACATTTGTTATTAATTAAAATAAATACGCAGTAATACATATATATATGCGAGTATTACCTGAGCTGGTTTTAAAGAGATATTTTTTGGAATAGTTATGATTATTTGTTTATAGCGAATTTATAATTGGAAAAAATCCTCATTTCAACGATTTTGTATTTTTTCTGGACTATTAATTTTAATGCATAAAAAAGAAGGAAAAGTAGATAAATCTAGTCCATTACACAACAGTGCTTACAAACGAAGAAGAAGTAAAAGTTCACCGGAAGAGTTAAAGATTAAAAAGATTTAAAGAGAAGATAGCAATATGGAATTGTCGCTGGAAAGCATTGGTGAATTGTTCGATCGCAGATTTAAAACATTTGGTGAAGGTTTACTGTCGAAGGAAGATTTTAAGGTACTAGTGAATAAAATGGATTGTCTACAGTAGAAAATAAAGCGTTAAAAAAGGAAATAGAGGAGATCAAAATCAGAGAGAGAAGGATGAATGATGTTATAGAAAAGCTGGTAAATAAAAGTAAAGCAAAGAATTTAATTTTTAGAGGGTTGAAAAGAAACACTAATGAAGATAATGCTAGAGCGGTGAAGGAGCTCCGTCTGCTGGAATTCATCTTCAACAAACTCTAAATTTGTGTCTAGCAAATATAATATTTTATCTTACAATGTGGCAGGTTTAAAAAGTAAAGTAACTGATACTTATTTTATGAATTTTCTTAATAATTATCATGTATTTTGTTTATTTCAAACTTATGTCTTAAAAGATAGTTTTAGTTATTTTTCAGAATTTTTTCCAAATTATAAATTGGTGTGGTCACCAGCAGTAAAATCATCTAAATTTGGACGTGCCTTGGGGGTATGTTAATTGGTATGCACTCCAATATTTCGGAGAAGAGTTTTAGGTTTGTTACAGTAGATCGAAGAGTGGTGATTTCTTTCAGGATGCAAAATCTTGATCGTTAATAGTTCCAGTCTATTTAAACCCCTCGAATTGGCTAGACGATTTCATCCGTCCAACTAATTTTTTAAATGGATTATCTAACCCAAATTTGATTCTTTTAGGAGACTTTAATGTAAGAATTGCTGCAGTCTCTGCCTGAAGATTTTGTTTTGGATAATGTTTTATGCAGTCCCGTTAGGCGTCTAAAGATAAGAAATGGAATTGTAATGGGGTTAAATTTCTTGAACTGTGTGATGACTTTGGCCTGGTGATTCTGAATGGGAGGTTTCGCGGCGACTGGGAGGGTGAGTTTACGTTTCTGGGTGGGATGGTGTGTTCGGTCAATGATCTCTGTTGCAACTCAATTAACTGTGTTCCTTTAATCAGTGTTTTTAAAGTTTTGCAGGAGGCATTTTCCGACCACCTTCCTGTGACGCTTTCCACTCCCATTTCACTCGCCTGTGACGCTGATGGGAGTCACGAGGGCACAACTGTGTTGCCACTGCTGCCCCAGTTAGTTTGGCGTGAGAGCTATATTGATACGCATAAACAGAAACTCTCTGAGCTGGTTACGTCTAATTTCTGTTTTCCTGCAGATCCTCAGAGCAGGGTAAATCTATTGATTTCATTTATTAAGGCAGCTAATCCAATCAATTCTAATAACCTCAAAGTCTCTTTCATAAGATCCTTTCGAAAAAAACCATGGTTCGATTACAGTTGTGTGCACGCAAGAAAGAGAATGTTTAAATTATTGAACCTAGTTCGAAAGACTTAACTCTTCTTTTGCCATCACAGCTTATCGCGAAGCTATCAAAGGTTACAGGACGCTTTGTGTGGACAAGAAGAATGAGTATTTTGCGTCAGTTATAGCTCAATTGCAAAAGGCTAGAGACTCCAAGCAAGTCTGGCAGTTAATTAATCAATGCAAGCAAAGAGCTTTTATTTGTGGTGCCGATATAAATATTGTAACGCCGCCAGTGGTGCCATCTAGGAGAGAAGACAGGTACCTAAGGTTCTCTTAGTGGCCGTAGGAAGCGCTGGCGGCGCTTCCTGTTTTGACCGGAATAGTCGAGAGAAGTCTGGAATGTTCTCTACTTGTATAAATAGAGGGACCACAGAGAGTTGAGCGAGTTTTTCAGTTACAAACGAAGTTACAAGTTTGTGAAAAGTGTACAAAAGTGAACTTTTGTGGTTTAAAGTGTGAAATAATTATTATTAAGCGTTGTATTTAGTAATGTATTGTGTATAGCAATAAATTGGTGTTTTCTTTATTGAAGTTTAGAGTATTTTATCTATACGAACCCACTTAAAACTAGTTGCAGTAGCTAGTTTAGTTGGAAAAAACGTTACAATATGAATGCTTAGTATGTATATTTTGAGAGTTTGTTGAACCCCCTACCCGGGCGCAGTTAGTAATGTACGCTGAACCCAGTATCTTTTCTGATTGTCTCGATTTACCGTTTAGTACTGACGAGCTATTATTGGTGTTAAACAATTGTAAATCTAACAAGGCTCCGAGATATGATGGGATAACGTATGAGTTTTACAAAAATGCACCCCCTATATTTCTGGATGAATTGCTTTCATTGTGTAATTACATTCATGATACAGGCTGTGTTCCAAAGTCATTTAGTGAATCATTAATTAATCTTTCCCATATTTAAAAAAGGCAATGTTAATTACGTATCAAATTATAGGGGCATCTCGTGCTTAAACACCATGTCAAAAATTTTTTCAGGACTTCTTTTAAATCGGTTAGAAACGTTTGTCAAAGAAAATAATATACTAAGTGAAAACCAATCAGGATTTCGACGCGGATACTCAACTTTGGATAATCTATTTATTTTAATTAACTTGGTAAATCTGACTTTTCTAAAACCTAGACATAAACTTTACTGTTATTTTATAGATTTCAGAGCCGCCTTCGATTGTGTAGACCATGCCTCTTTAATGTACAAACTCTATAATGTGGGTGTATCGTCCAAATTTATTCGGGTTCTGAAAAATTGGTACGCTTCCGCGCTGTCAGCGGTACGAGGTGGGGAAGGGTATAACGGAGTTTTTTGGGGTGACTAGTGGAGTAACACAGGGCTGCCTCCTCAGTCCTGTCCTTTTCTCTATTTTTATAGATGATTTGTCGAGGGAACTGGAGGGCGGCATAAGGGTAGGTAATACAAAGATCAGCGTTCTAATGTATGCGGATGACGTTGTACTCATCTCGGACAATCCTGTACTTCTGCAGAGAAACATTAATATTACCGAAGGCCGAAGATGGGGCCTCTGTAAACTCAAACAAATCAAAGATAGTTGTTTTCAGGAAGGGAGGTCGTTTAGCTGCCAGAGAACGTTGGTTTTGCAGGGGTCAGAAGATTGAGATTGTTAATCAATATAAATATTTAGGGGTGTTTTTAAAGACCAGTCTCTCCTTAAACAGCCACTTTACTGAAAAAATCTCAGCGGCTAAGGTGGGAATAAATAAAGCCTGGTCTTCTTTTATCTCCCAGAAGGAGATCCCACTTAGCATGAAATATCAGATATTTAATTGAGTTTCGAGAGCTATAGTTTGTTTTGGAGCCCAAATCTGGGGATCTCAGAATTTTGACCTCGAAAAATTTCAAAGATACTTCCTTAAGAAGCTCTTTTCTCTGCCCTCCTGCACTCCATCGTATATGCTCCATATAGAAACCGCAGTAGATCCTCTTTTCCTGTATACTTTGAGACTAAATTACAATTATTGTAATAAAATTGTATCCCTCTCGGAGTGGCGTCTCTCACGCATTGTAGCTTTGGAACTTATCAGGAATGGTGTGGGCTGCTTTAGACAATGGATAGCACTAGCTCAGAAGTACTCGGTTGAGGTGGATTTCTCATTAAATAGCCGTGAAAAATGGCAAGAATATCAGTCAAAAATTCTTATAAAGATAGTTTTCGGGAGGAGTCTCTTAGGCGGGCCAGAGATACAGAACGCTTTCTTTTGTATAGGGCATTGGTGGACGTAAACTCTCAATTCGGACTGTTTTTTGGTGAAAATGCAAAAAATAAGTTATTATTAAATGATATGAGTTGGCTTTTTAAATTTAGAGGGGAACTATTACCATTGGGTTGCGTCCCTTGGAACCAAGATATAGACCCCCCCAGAAACTGTGTCCTCTTTGCTCCCATTGTGTCCTAGAAGATCTTTTTCACTTCCTGGTTGACTGTCCGTCATTGACAGAGCTCCGATCTCAGTATTTGGGGAAATCTACCTTAACTAGTCGTCACATTGTTCATTCTCTCTCTTCTTCGGAGTGTAGACCTCTTATTACCTTTACTAAACTAGCCTGGAATTATAGACTAAAACTTCTCAACTCTTAATTTTTATTTAGTGCTTATATTTACCTAATTTAGCACAGAATCGACAGCAAATTTGGGACTATGATTTATTTATCTGTTCTTTATTCTATATTTATTTATTTTTATTATTATCAATGTAATGAAAGTGCTTTCGTTTGATTTATTTTAATTTTACTATTTTAGTGATTTCTTACTTTTCCTTTTCTTTTTTATAATTGTGATTATTTTATAAGCTCAGCTTTTGTTTTTCCTTGTTTTTTGTTTTTTTTTTTCATTATCCCATTTATATTTACTGTATGACCGAACTATTTGAAGTGTCATCTATATATGTTAGCTATATAAAGTGTTCCTAAAGTTCACCTGTAGTTAACATCAAAAAGCTGTTATTTAGTTTTGCCTTTCTTTTTGTTATATTAGTGTATTAACATCACTCATATAAATTTATTTAACTGAATTAATTTCTATAAGCAGCAACTCCAGCAGACGGCATTTGCCATGCTGTTTACCTTTTGTCTTTTACTACTTTTGTGTATATTATATTTATTATACTTATTAAATAAAGGTTATTAATAATAATAATAATAGTATTCAAAAACTGAATGATATATTTTATTATATTGCTGGCGCCATGAAGCTAGGATCTTTTGAGCTTAATGAATAAATAACTTTTGTTAAAAATTTCACAATTAAAATTATAATCATAATAATTAAAAAAAAAGAAAAGGTGCCATAGCTAAGTATAACATAAAAAATTTTATGCTTTGTTTTATTATAGAAACTTTTTCTTCAAAATTATTTTAGATCAAGAGGAAAGATCTAGATCTGTAGAGGCATTCAGAGCTGGCAAAAAGGATGTACTAGTTGCTACTGATGTGGCTTCAAAAGGACTGGATTTCCAGGATATTCAACATGTAATAAATTATGACATGCCGGACGATGTAGAGAATTATGGTATGATGCACTTTTTACAATATTTCTCCATGAAATATCTCTTTTTTCAGTTTTATTATGCTGAACAGTAGTTAATATAAGTAGAGTTTTCAGTAAGGCATAGTTACCTAAAGCAGCTAGAGCTACTGAATCATAACAAAGATATTTTTTGATAACTGTGGATAAAGAGGAAAGACTAGTCTTTTTAAGGGTCTTGGCTATGACCCTCTGGCAGGGTATTCGAGTCTCATGCACTATAACTTGTAATTTTAGCCAATTTCCTGGGATCTTATTTATTAGAATGTGCTTAAAGTTTAAGATTTGATTGATATGTGACGTTTAATTAGACGATAGATGTTATTCTTTTAAACTAAGCCCTACGGCTATCTAAAGCACCTCTGGGCCCATTTAGGTACTCAGAGCTTAGCCACCGGGCAGTGAGCTGTAACGGCACCTGGGGCGAGAAAATTTAAGCATAGCACTTTAGGACATTTCAATCCAACACGTTATCTCTGAGCTAGTCCCGCTCCTTAGAAGATAGATGGTTGGTTTCCTTGTGGGGAGAATATATACTTAAATATATACTTGCTTGTTGGGTCAAGCATGCAAATTCTAGCTCACCATCGCACTTATAAATTGCACATTGTACATATGACTGCATTCTATGCTGGAACACTAACAACCATAGCAGCCACAATAGTTTGTTTAAATCGCAG
This sequence comes from Triatoma infestans, assembly GCA_011037195.1. Classification (NCBI taxonomy): domain Eukaryota; kingdom Metazoa; phylum Arthropoda; class Insecta; order Hemiptera; family Reduviidae; genus Triatoma; species Triatoma infestans. The sequence goes on from JAAEAF010014196.1 coordinate 101,006, forward strand.
TTGTTTGTTTTATATCTATCCCTTTTACACATCTAACACCTAGGTTAGATGATTGAATTAGAAGCTGTGCTGTTCTCATAGGGCCTTGTTGGGAATCGAACTAACTAGTCTGTAGTATTATAAGAGGCCAACAGTATTGAAAGAATAACTAACTGCAGAGCCAAATCTACAGCGATCTGCAGGTGTTATATGGCTTCTTGAATGGTTGTTTCTCTAGGGTGGTGTTATTTGTGTTTATGCATGTGTGATGGTGAACTATTATACTCTATCTTTATATGGATACGCAAAATACAAATAATTGTACACATCATATACCTTTCTGTGAGAATAAGTTACACTGTTAATGATACCAACAAGGTGGCCAACTTGCCTGCTTCCTAAAGTAGCTAATTCACTTCCTATTCATGAAAAGTCGTTTAACTATTATTGTTATAGTACACAGAATTGGTAGGACGGGAAGATCAGGTAAAATAGGCCTGGCTACTACATTCATTAACAAAGCCAATGATGAAAGTGTACTGTTGGATTTGAAACATCTGCTGATTGAAGCAAAACAAAAAGTACCACCATTTCTTGCTGAATTACAGTCTGAAAATGAAAAATATCTTGAACTTGGTGGTAAGATTTATCATTATATCATTTTATAAAGTAATAAGAGACAGAATTATACGAAACCAATTTTGATAAACTAAACAAAATGTTTAGATGAACGTGGATGCAGTTATTGTGGAGGTCTTGGTCATAGAATTACTGAATGTCCTAAATTGGAAGCAATTCAAAGTAAACAAGCATCAAACATTGGACGAAGAGATTATTTGGCTAATAATGCTGCCGATTATTAAAAAAAATTTTTTTGGGTTAAATATCTAGTTGGCAGTTAATTAAGTGTTCTACACTATTGTGTTCTCTTGTAAAACAGAGAATGTTATAATGGTTTTCAAACATGTAGGTTTTATATGACTTTCCCTTCTGTAAATTATACTACAATATTTAAATTTAAGTTTAAATTCTAATTCTATAAGCTATACATTTATTATTTACCCATTTGTTATATGTTGAAAGAAAACTCCTGTGAGGTAGCAATTAAAAAGGAAGAGAAAAGATGATTTATTAATTGATATAGCCAATTTCAGATCTATTAATATTTCAGTTTCTGTAAGCCAGAATTAGAAGTAAGATTTTAGGAAGTGAGAAATTGCAAGCTTCTTAAAGATGGTAATATAAAAAAAACTGCAATGTTTATTTAGATATTTTTTTTTACAATCTCTTACGATGTAGAAGGTCATTGAAAATTCTGGATAACAAAACATTCAAACCATAAGATACTAAAAAATTTTATATTCTGAGTATGTATCATTCAGGTTATTAAATTAATCAAAAGTATTTTTTTTTTTTTTTGAGATAAATGCGTTGCATAATAGCTTTGAGTTTGCTTTTTTATTGTAAATGCTATATCAGTGTCCAGTAAATCCGATTTTATGGGAAATTTGAGAACTGCAAAAATAAGCAATGTCATGTTTTTTTCACCCCAGATTAAACGAACAAAAAATAAGTATTTATTTTAAAAGCAGAAAATAAAAAGGAAAGATCTAGAGTACTTTTTCTTACCCCAATTCAAACTGGTAAATTGAGACAAACTGTGATTTTTTTTGTAAACTTTTGGTTGCCATAAGCATCAGATATAAATAAATGAAGTTTTTAAAAATGTAACAATAGATTGTATGGCAGAATCCTATGCTGTCCCTCCCATTAAACTTTTAACGGAAGTTTACAAGTTAAGTGTAACACGAAGATTACCCGGAACCTGGAAAAATGATTAAAATATAGTGGTACAACTTTTGTATGAAGTTAGTATATGATACTATTACAATTCGTGAGGTTCGGCCAGAAGTTAATGCAAGATGAATTCTTGCACAAATGTCAATAAATTTATTTTCTTTTTCAAGGCAAAAATGTGTCTTGAATGTGTAGAGCGCAAAGTGTAATGTGACTATCACATTTAAGACTTCACCTAGAGACAACATTTACATTATACCTTGAAAAAATAATAAATTTAACGAAACGCTGCCAGCAATTCATCATGTTTTTACTTCTGGCCGAACCTCACGAAATTTTAATATATACTCTAACGGCCGATAAACAACCAAACATTGGTTAGGGAGCTCTACACTCTGTTTTGAAAATTGGAAGACGATCGCAGTGTTTACTGCTCTAAGAGAAAGTAAAAATTACTGGAACTTTAAATGTGAATTTAGGAATTTGGGTATCACTGCAGATCAAACATGGTATCTATCAAAGTCCGTGTTTTTTTTTTTATTTTTTTTGAAGTTGGCATATGACCAGCACACATATATACCGGCCTACTTAAAAAAAAAAAAATGTGATTTCAAACATTTTTTTAGGTCTCCCTCTTTAGTAAGGTTCCATCTCTCACAAAACATTAAGGACAATTAAATTTATCGAAACATGCCAGGATTGAACAAAAAGTAATATGAAATGAAAATTACATTATGTAAATAAGCATGATGGTTTTAGCCCGATTTCTTTCCAAATGAAAAATATTGAAAGGTAGGAAATGTGTGAATATGAAATATTTTGTGGATTTACAAATCTTTTATTTATTACACAGCAGCTATGCTTTTTATTAGAACAGCATTATCATCAATCTTAATTTCAGTAATCTATGAATTTCGTTTATTTTTTTTGCTGAGCCATGGTTACATGAATATAGAAATTTAAAACTAAATATCACCAATAAACTCCATTAAAACCATTAAAAAAAAAATTGATAACATTAACAGAGAGATAAAACTAATAATAATAAAAAGGATATCATCGTGTATGCACTTCTTTTAAAAAAGTTTTAACATGCTCGGGATCCATATCTGGATAAATTCCATGTCCTAAATTAGCTATATATCTGGATTTACCAAATTTGTTCAACATTTTACATGTGTGTTCGATAAGATCTGAAGGTCTTGCATATAGCGCACATGGATCTAAATTACCTTGTAAAGTAATATTAGGTCCAACATATTTTCTAGCCTGGACCGGATCTACTGTCCAATCTATTCCTATAACCTCATAGCCGATGTTTGCCAGCTCTTCCAACGCATAATGTGCTCCCTTAGCAAATATGGTCATCGGCACTTTCTCCAAACCTTCTTGTTTTAATTTTTCCTTTACTGTTTTATTGATTTTTGTAATATATGGCAACGCAAATTGATTGAATAATTCTGGTCCAAGATATTCAGCACTTGATTCAAACACCTGCAATAACTGTGCACCTGCTCTAACTTGTTCTACAAGATAATCGCTTACCGTATCAGTGATCATGTTTAGAAGTTCTTGGCTTTTTGTACGATATTGATACAACCATAGTTTAGCTTTAGACATTGTTTTTGAACCTCCACCTTCCACCATATAGCACATTAATGTCCATGGAGCTCCAGAAAATCCAATAAGTGGAACTTTTCCTTCAAGTTTGTTTCTGGTTAATGTTATAGCCTCCATTACGTAGCCCAGAGTTTCTTTTATATTTACAGGGAACTTCAGAGACTTTATATCATCCGGTTTTACAAGCGGGTTTGGCAAGACAGGACCCACTCCCGGTTTCATTTCCACAACCATGCCTAAAGCTTGTGGTATAACTAAAATATCGGAAAATATTATGGCTGCATCTAGATCGTCAAATCTACGAATGGGCTGCAGTGTAGCTTCACAAGCCAAAGCAGGATTTTGACATATTGTAAAAAAATCATATTTACTTCTCAACTCTCTAAATTCAGGAAGATATCGGCCAGCTTGCCGCATTATCCATACAGGTATTTTATCAACAGATTCTCCTCTTGCTGCTCGTAATAAACGATCATTTTTCAAATCAGGAAATATGGATGCCATGACCTTACAGTTTATTATAACCTACTACAGTTTAACCTTCACTTAGTTATGTCTTTCATTGTTGCATTACTTTTTTTTTATTTATTTTTTATAATTCCCACTTCGATTTCTTTTTGACAAATGTTTCATTTCCTTCAGAATCTATTGCTGGATAATATCCCAATCCTTCATATTTTTTTCTCATGTATGCTATGTAACCTGCACAGCCTAAAATAGCAACCATACCAAATGCCATTACGACTTTGTTCTGGAAAAAAATTATCTCATTTAGATAACCAAACGATATAGGTTATACATAGCTGCAGGTGCTTATACTCACCGGTGCGGTGTACAATTCAAAATTTAGAACTTTAAAGGCGTGGGAAGTTTTCATAGATTTTATTCCATCTCCTGGCTTTGGTTCCATCTTTATTACTAGTTTCACTCTCGGCCTTCTAAGTATTGCAGTAACATTACCATATGTTAACAAAAAACTACACCAAAGATTACCTATATGTATAAATAGCAAATTAAATTATATATATGTATAAAAAGCAAATTTATTAAAGTTTACTAAAATTATAAATTTTATTATAAAATTACATTGAAATTTTTTAAAAACAAATTTATGTAAAGCTCAATTGATGTTCATAATTTTAACAAATCCTGAAAGATTGTTCAGTATTTTATTTTGACAGTTTACTTCATAAAATTCTCTTTTTAATCTTTCAAATACTCGAACTTTAACTGTATTTCGTACTCTTGTTGGTTTAATGTATGGTTACATTAAAAAAATCCGGCATTCTGAAATTATTTTCTCGTAATTTCCATTGGCAGTTTTCTTCGAACTTCGATTTTTTGCAACATATTGAATTTTTGCTCTTCACATAAGGTGACAATACCGATCTAATAACTAAATCTTGGCACAACTGTTCAAGAAAGGTGAGAGAGTAGTTTTTTACTGTGGTGGGAGGTATGTTGAGCACCCCGCAATTCCTTTGGCTATTTTTAATTTTTGCCTTTTTACTAAGCTGTCTACTTGTTCTCATGATACTGGGTTAAGACAGTACATACCCCATGGGAATTGAATCCTGTTGTTATGTATCAAAGGCAAGAGTACTAGCTTAGATAGTGGTCCTGAAATTTTATAAGGAAGCTTAATATCATCGCTCCCAAGAAATTAAGTTCTCCCCCAAAATATTTCAAGGAAAAAGTGACTTTGGAGAAGAAAGTGGGAAAGAAAATGTAGATTAGATACATATTTTTCAAGTACATTGGATCTCACCTTAGAATGAATCTAGTATCGAATTATAGAGGTATATCTTTTGAAAACTCAATAGGTAAAATTTTCTCGGTCTACTTTTGCAGAGATTGTCCCATTGGGTGCAGGTGAATAATATATTGAAGGGAGAGAAGGGAATAGCTAAATGGTGAGCATACTGGACTCCCAAGGGAGGACCCGGGTACGAGTCCCGCTGTGACCCTTAAATTTTTTCTTCCTAGGAGCCTCTACAGCTCACTGTCCGGTGATGGACAGTGTTATCTGTAACGAGAGAACACTGTCCGGAGGCCGCAGTGTACTGAGAAGGCTCCGGGCGCAATGACCATAGTGTTGATGCGCCTTAAATTAAAAAAAAAAAAATATATATATATGTATTGAAGGAGTTTCAGGCGGGATTCCGATCAGGGTATTCTACCATTGACAATATTTGTTTTACAATTACAAGCTTAATACATATTAAATTGTCACAAAAACGACAGAAACTACATACCTTTTTTGTGGACCTCCCGGCGGCATTTGATAGGATCGATAGGTATGCCTTTATATATAAGAGTGCGTATAATTCAGAAGCGCGTATGAAAATACGGAAGCGGTTGTTTGGAATACAAATAAATTCTCTAGATCTCTACCTGTTAATTATGGAAGTTAAGCAGAGTGCACTGCTCTCCTTTTATCCTGTTTATAAATGATATAGAAGATTGGTTAATCGGGGGAATCAATGTAGGAGGGGTAAAAATAAAATTATTGGCTTTCGCGGACGATCTAGCATTAGACCCAACCGAATTACAATATAATATAAATGCATTAGAGGGGTACTGCAATAAGTGGAATCTTTTGATTAATTTGCGGAAATCCAAGATTGTAATGTTTTGGCATGGGGGGAAGATTTTCTAAAAGAGAGAAATGGAAGTTGGGAAGAAATCAAATTGAGATGGTCAAATCTTATAAATATCTGAGGATCGTATTGACTCCTCAATTGAGCTTAAGCAAACAGATGAAAAGTTATTAAAGGCCAAAATAGGTATAACTGGAAGTGTTTCTTATCTAACGATAAACTCCCGTTGTCTGCAAAATTGGAGATATTTAATTCGCACGCTAAGTCCGAGCCATCATGTGCTATGGAACACAAGTTTGGGGAGGAAAGCCATATAAACAAGTGGAACAGTTATTAACTTTTTTTTATAAAAACAACTTAGTGCTGCCGCGTAATACGCCAAATCATGTTATAACATTGGAGATTCGCATTTCTCCAGTTTTAATGTTTACATCTAAATTAAATCACAATATTTGTTAAAAGTTTTAAATCTACCTTCATATAGATATCCGAAATTATTAGCCCTAGAAATAATAAAAAGGAAATTTTACTGGTATAAAAACCTTCAAGTTAACAATAATAACAATGGTGCATTAGTTGATTTAAATTATGATAACTTAAATTTCAATTGGAATACTGCATTGGTGAGGGTAAGGGAGGAAATATACGAGAATCAAATAGTATATTGTATAAATAGAGCCAGGATCTCCCAGTTAACTGTTATGTATAAATATCTAAATTACAGTTTAGGAGACCAATTCTATTTTAATGATAAATTTACAACAAAAGATATTAGTTGGATTTTGAAAATTAGAGGTGAGCTCCTGAACCTCCTAAATTATAAAAGGTATAATTTGGCGATCTACTGTAAACTTGTTCACTCTGTAATGCAGTGGAAATAGAAAACATAGATTTTATGGCTAGATGCTCCTCATCCAACGAAATTAGATAAAACAGTTTATCGGAGCAAGAATTGTGGTACTTAATTGGAGGGGAGTGGAAATTGATAATAAACTATTGTAAAATGCTTGGCCGTGTAAATTAACTGCACAGGCAATTTTATGAATATATAATTGTTATACAATAATTGATTTTTTTTTTTTTTGGCATTAGCCGGTCAGGTTATAACCATCATTATACACTGCTTACCAAATAAAAAATAAATAAACAAAACTACAAATAAAAAAAAAACAAGTTTTGAAAACATACTCTCTAACCTATTTCATTAGCACTAATAAATACATTCATACTGATTCCACTTCATTCGCGCTAATAAATACATTCACACTAATCGCAGCCAATCTACAGCAGCTATACCCGAACACTCACTATTCTTAATATATACAATTTAAGCATTTTGGGATGGGGTACTTGATATTCCTCCTTCCCTTCGACCCCACCTAACATTATAGTAAAATCCATATATATATTTAATTTTTACATATTTTATGGCTAGATGAATTTTTTATATATACCCATACATAAAATATATACATATACACACATCCATAAAAACATGTTTCAACGAAAGTATTGACTTTTATCTCAACCAAGTATTTAAACATAACCTTATTACCTCAACGTTATTACTCATCAACATTGTAGTATATAATTAAAGGGATTAGAAAGTGGTAACTCTCCAGCTTCAGTAAGCAAGGCATTTATTGGAGTTGAGTTGAGAAGCCCCAAACACAACCTTAGCAGTCGACTTGACTCAATTAACATAGTTTTTCTTTAAGTGCCCTTACACTTGCCTTATAAAATAATAACGCGATATTCGGGTCTGCTCCCCAATATTGGTGAGTAATCATGTGCAGTATATTGACGTATTTTTCCACTCTTTCTTTGATATAATTGATATGGGAATTCCATTTCAGGTTTTTATCCAAATAAATTCCCAAGAGGTCCCTAAACAACCCTGTGACTGGTGGAAAGCCAAGGCGATTCCAGTTGCGGGGTTAGAGCCAACCCGAGCGTCCACGCCGCAGGGACTGGACAACGTGCTTTGCACGGCCAATCGGGCACTGGCGGCAGACACCACGACGGGGCTACACAACATTTATTCTGCACCCGCCGTGGCAACAATTTCACTCACTTTACATCACAGACACACCAGCGATCTCACGCTGCCCTGACGAGGCCCATTCCTGGGCCTCTGAAAACAGGTCTTCACTTCAGAGAGTCTATTAGGACACTGGAGGACCTGGGGCGGGCGTGGGGGAGCGACTTACACGCTGGAGATTCGTCCAGGTACCTGTAGTTATAGGGACCTGGTGAGGAAACAGCATACACCATACAGTTCAACACCACATTTATATATATTTCACTAACACTATACACCCCCCCTTTCAAGAAAAAACAATATGGAAGGACAAACTAAGAAAGGCCCTCAGTCCGTGGCAAATGAGGGTGCGAAAATCACCACGAAGGTCTCCGGTGTTGTTGAGGAACAAGGCACACCGGTAGTCATGGCTACTTGTTCCACCAATAAACATGTTGTAGGTGAGTTTAGTGGGGGCGCATCCTCGAGGCAGGAAACTGCCGGGGACCTCCTGGCTTCTCCTTCCGAGTGAACCAAAACAAGGGAGTCTAGCAAAAAGAGAAAGAAGAAGAAGAAGAAGGGTACGGAGGAGACGCCAGAAAGCGTCCCCGAAGCCAAACGCCCGAAAGTGGAGAAGGCCAAGAAGCCACAGGTTGCCGTGGTCAGAGCTGATGGTGAAGTTATGACCATCAACTTGTGAGTGCTCTGGATGATACTGGGAGCAGGAAGGGCACCGCCGATGAAGGCTGGTGGCCACAATTTGAGGAGTCTGGCGTGGTAAGTGAGGGCATGTTTCTCATCACTTGCGGCGACGAGAGGACCAGGGCTTGGACAGCCAGACAAGCTGTCACACCCAGAGGCGACATCCAGTATGTTATGTTGGAGGGAGAGGATATCCCCAAGATGATTCGGGCATCCGTTTGGGTGCCAGGTAAGAGGTGTCCTTTGGAGAGATTTCTGGAACGCTTGGCGGGGCAAAATCCTGGTCTGCGTACAGATCTTTGGAGAGTACTCAGCTCCTTCGAGAAGGATAAAGGTATGTGGATGGTGTTCTTCATAGATCCCCTTTCACTCCGGATTCTGGAGGAGAAGGAGTGGAGGCCTTATTACGAGTTAACACGGATCACCTTCAAAAGGAAGGAGGAGAAGCAACGAGGCCAGCCTGGCAAGGAGAAGAGTGGAGGAAAGTAGCCTTCTCATGTTTAGAGTGTATCAATATAACACACACAGGAGCAGGGAAGTCGTGGCGGAGATGGCTGAGGTCATAAGGGAAACACCCTTGATGGTAGGTCTAATACAGGAGTCCTATACCGTCCGAGGTAGCGTGGTTGGATGGGGTGGTATGGGGTTGAGAACATTTTATGATTGTGGAGTAGATAGGCCCAGGACTTGTGTCCTGGCGTCTATGAATATGCAGTGTTCAATGTTAAGAGAGTTTTGTTCCAGAGACTTGACGGTAGTTTCGATTAGGATAGGAGAGGCATTAGGCAGACTGGTTTTGGCGTCGGCCTACCTACCCTATGACTCAGAGGAGCCACCACCTGGCCGTCTGGTGGAGTGGTGCGAAAAGAAGAACCTGCCACTGCTGGTCGGATTCGATGCCAACTCACACAACATGCTGTGGGGAAGCAGCGACACCAACCGGCGCGGGGTGACACTGGCGGAGTTTTTGGTAAGTAGAAACCTTTTTCTTTTAAATAGAGGTAAGAAACCTACCTTTGTTATTAGGAATAGGGAAGAAATGACAGATATTACGGTGGCTTCCAGGCAATTTTTGTGCTGGACGACTGGTTGGGAGGTTATGGATGACTGGACGTTGTCCGATCACAGAGGTATTAGAATCACCCTGCGTCTTGAGATGGGAGAGGTGAAGAAGTTTCGAAATCCGTGAAGAACTGACTGGGGCAGATTTAACTTGGCCTTGAGAAATGATAGGTTAGGTCCGGGTAGACCGCCGGCTGAGGGGCAGGACCTGGATCAGAGAGTGGATTGGACCACTCGCACGATTGTTCGCGCTTACGAGACTTCATGTTCTGAGCATGAGGTATTGCCTAGGAAGGTCCAGTGGTGGACGGCCCGACTAACTGCCTTAAATAGACAGATGAGGCGGTTAAGGAGAAAGGCTAGGGGGAGTAACGCGGAGGAGGATTGGGAAAGATTTATTCAGACCAAGCGAGAATACAAAAGGGAGATCCGGAGAACGAAGAGAGTCTCTTGGAGACCTTCTGCGAATCCCTGGAGGGGGAACAGGAGGTAAACCGAGTTTTTAGGTTTTTAGGCAAGGGTGGGGAGATGTCGTTGGACAGTATTAGGAAGCCTGATGGACAGATCACCTATAACCATAATGAGGTGTTACGGGTGATGCTGGATAGACATTTACCGGATAATGTGGAGTACGTTGGAGGGTGCGTGGGTGCCTTACCTGACGTACAGGGAGTGGATTTACAGGGTAAGGAGTTGGTAAGTAAAGTGGTTACTTTGAGGAGGGCGAGTTGGGTATTCGCTACTTTTAGTAAATTCAAGTCGCTGGGTATGGATGGTCTGTACCCGGTGTTGATTCAGGAAAGTTGGAACTTGTTCGGAAGCACATGTGTAGAAATACTGAGGGTCAGCCTAAGTTCGGGCTACATCCCTCGGGCATGGGAGTTAGTAGGGTCGCGTTCATTCCCAAACCGGGGAAGTTGGATTATCTAGACCCTAAAGTTTACGGCCAATCAGCCTCGCGTCCTTCATGTTGAAGGGCTTAGAGAGGTTGGTGGACCTTTTCTTAATGGAGGATTGCGACATAAAGAGTACCTTTCACGGGAACCAGCATGCCTATTTGGCGGGGAGATCAACGGAGACTGCGTTCCATATTTTGGTGGGGAGAATTGAACATACGTTGGACTCTAAAGAGTACGCGCTGGGATGCTTCTTTGATATTGAGGGGGCATTCGACAGCGTGGCCCATGATAGAATCACAGTGTTATTGGAGGAGAGGGGTGTGAATGGGACCCTGGTTAGATGGATAGCTAACCTCCTGACTTCGAGGATTGTTTATTCTCGTTTGGGAGTTGCGGAGAGAAGGGTGAAAGCTAGCAGGGGCTTTCCCCAAGGAGGGAGTTTGTCTCCTCACTTATGGTGTCTCATCGTTGATGAGCTACTTTGGGAGATGAACCGTAGGGGATTTTACCTGCAGATGTATTCCGATGATGGGGTAATCTTAATCACAGGGAAGCATCTGAGTGTGGTGAGTGACTTGATGCAGTCGGCGTTATCTTACGTGGAGCAGTGGTGTAGGAACTATGGCTTGTCCGTCAACCCGGACAAAAGCTCCTTAGTTCTCTTTACCAGGAAGAGGAAACTGGAAGGGCTTCAGGAGACCCAGGCTCTTCGGCAAGGAAGTGCAAATTTGCAGAGAGGTTAAATACTTGGGGGTCCTCATCAACAATACGTTGAATTGGCGGGCTCACATTGAGTATGTTTGTGAGAAGGGACAGAAGGTTTTCTGGCAGTGTAGGAGATTAGCGGGTAAGACCTGGGAAGTTAATCCCCGAGGTATCCACTGGATTTACGAGAAGTTGGTGAAGCCAGGGATACTCTATGCCGCAGTGGCATGGTGGTCTGGCTCCTTGGTGGGGAGGAATAGCAAGAAACTGCTAGCAGTGCAGCGCACGGCCTGTTTGGCTATTACTGGCGCGATGAGAACGACACCGACGGTGGCATTGGAGATGCTGCTGGGGCTAACCCCTCTTCAGTATGTGGGAGTGGGAGAGGCGATGAAAGGGTACCTCAGAATGAGGTGTAAGGGAGAATGGGTGAGAACCTTTCGTGGGGATAACACTAGGATCGAGGATGAGATTTGGCGAGTGAACTGATTTCTGCTATCTAAACTTGATGAGACGAGCAAGAAAATGGGGATTTGAGAGAGATTATGAGATCACTATTGGCAGTACAGGGGATGATAACCTCACGAGGCCAACGGAGTCGGGTAGCGGCATTATTCGCTACTATTCAGACGGCTCTAGGCAGGAGGGCACTGGCCTGTCAGGCCAGCGGGAGCATGGTTTCAGGAGTTGGATAGAGGGAGTTCGGTGGCTTTGGGTGGTTTAGCCACTGTCTTCCAGTCTGAGGTGGTGGGCATTATTGAATACTGCCGCTTTGTGGGGGAGTGGCAGGGAGAGTTCAAGGAAGTGCGGATTTTCTCGGATAGCCAAGCCGCACTAAGGGCTTTGAGTAAGCCTTGGTGGAGTTCGAAATTAGTGGGAGAATGTCGGAGGAAGCTCAACGCTTTGGCTCGGAGGGGTAAGGTGCATCTCTATTGGATACCCGGACATGCGGGAATAGAGGGCAATGAGAGGGCGGATCAGTTGGCCAGGGAGAGATCATCACAACCATTTTGTGGTCCTGAACCAGCCCTGGCCGTCAGAAAGACGTTTCGCGACAAACAGATTAGACTCTGGGAGACGAGAGTTTTGGAGAATCGCTGGGGGGACACGCAGGGGTGCCTCCAAGCCAAAAGATTTATAAAGGCAAGTAAGCAGGGAACTTCGGAGTATTTCCTGTCCCTTAGTAGGGCGGGTCTGAGGACCTTGGTAGGGATAGTGACTGGACTTGGGTGTTTAACTTGTTTAACGTAGGGAGGACGTCTAGCTACATTTGTCAGAACTGCGATGACGGAGTTAGGAAAACGGTGTACCACTACTTATGTCAGTGTCCCAGTTTCGCGTATTTGGGAGGGCACCACTCTCGCAGGATTGCCTGGGCGAGTTGGAGTTTAGGGATATCTTGGGATATTGTAGATTAACCGGTAAGCTACCGGGGGAGATTAATTAAGGGAAGATGGGGAGTATCGGGGGGATTAAGGCCACATAGGCTTAGGTCCCGCGCCATTAGGCACCCGATTAATAATAATAATAATAATTATAATTTCCAAGAATTTTACAGTGTTACTGACCCTGTAAGATTTACGTCCCAAAACGAGCTGAGTTCCTAAAGGAGGGTTTCGCTTACGGCTGATCAGACAACAGATTCTTTTGTAGGTGAAATAGTCAATTCGTTTGCTGCACTTGTGGTTTATTTTATGCATAGCCTCGTTTAATTTATTTTCGCATGACTCTAAGTCCTTATTGGTAACGTACAAGCAGATGTCGTCAGTACTCAAATTGATTGATATGTTTATTTATATCCATTGTTATTAGCTTTATGCTCTTTATGATTTATGCAATTTTTGCTTTTGCTGTTTTTTTTCTCTCTCTCTCTAATCTAAATCTCTTTTACCCCGTGGTGTAGAGATCGCCTTCCAACTATTTCTGTCCTTCGTCAATTTAGCTCTCTTGGTGCATTCCAGTCTCCTTGCTGTAAAATCTTCCCAGTTCACATCTTTCCAAGTGATTCGCGGTCTTCCTTGATCTCGCTGCCCCTGCATTTTTGCTTCACAGCATATCCTACATCTATCCTCATCAAATGCATATACCATCTTACCCTGTTTTCTCTCAGTACTTCCTCCACAGTTTGACCTTATCGTAGTGTTCCTTACTCGGTCCCTACGCGTCTTACCTTCAATCTTTCGAAGAAGCACATTTCCGCTGCTTGGATTTGGCTACGAGGTTTTGGGAACCCAAGACTCACTGCCATACGTTAAGATTGGGAGATATGAATTTTGAAGTTACCTTAGTGCTTTAACTAATTTCTTTTTTGTTTACAAATCCTCTTTTTAAGGCATTAAACAATCTTCCAGCCGAAGCATACCTATTATTTATTTCTTTATGAATTCGGCCTTCTTCATTTATATTAACTCCCGAGATATTTAAATTTTCAACTTGCTGTAGGACTTGCCGATAAACCATTACGTTGAATGGCTGACCACTTTTCCTGTCAATCTCCATTGTCTTCATCTTCATTGATTGATAGGCATATTAATTTTCTTAGCTCTTACTGGAGAATGTTCTTACTATATAGTCAGCGAAAGCAAGGACCTTCAAGCGAATGGGTGCCATTCTGAAGAAACCCACCTCAAACGTACGCATTCAGACTTGAGATCTCTCGAGTACTTCATCTAGAGCAACTATGAACAGTAGCGGACTAAGGCCAAAGCCTTGACGAATTCCTTTTGTTGTCTCGAACTCCTGAGAACAGGTATTGGCTTTTCGAACATAGCTCCTCCTCCTTATATACAGACTGTCTATGGCTCTCCATAATCCTTCATTCACTCTTCCTTAATCAGAGAGTTGATTATCATGTCCGCTCTTCTGATGCGGTCAAATGCTTTTTCTAGGTCCTCAAAGCACTAATTCACTCGCTTACTTTTTTCTATCACCTTCTCGCTTATCTGACGCAAGGTAAATATTAAGTCTTGGGTGCTTCGGCTTTTTCTAAAACCGCATTGGGCCTCCTTTTTGCTGTTTCTCGTTTTTGTTATATTTGAAGTTGTAATAATTTGTAAGTTGATACTCCAAACAACTCTCCCCCGATGGCATTAGCCAGGGGTTTAATGTCTTTTTGTTAATTTTGAACAATGTAAATTATGAATAATGAAAACATATTATTATTATTGGATCTCAACTTAAAGAATACGGGAAATAACAAGATTGTAAGAGCAAATAGACGCAGGATGATAGAAGACTTTCACCGTCCTCCTGAGTGACGGTGGGCGGGTAATAAACCACGGGTTAGTTTACATAATCAATTTTAAAGAAATTCGTTCGAGGTTCTCCGAGAAAGTCATGAAAAACTGGAAAACCCATTCAGTGAACTAATATATCCGATAACTGCTGGTAGTTCCCCTTAGGAAGGAAGTGGACTAGCTACTCATTTATCCCAGTCTAAAACACGAACAATACTTATCCGATATCTCGAATACTAATTTCTGCCTAGGTAGGGTAGAAAAAACTTTCATCATTTTTCTATTAGCTCAGGTGGTAAATATACAAATTTGAAACAGGGTTGGTTTTATAAGAAATATAATAATTCAAAATTTCACTACTGAATAATCTCTCCAATTAGATATTTCCGGATTCTAAATCAATTTGAATAATATGTATAAATAAAGGAAATTGAGAAATAAGTATTGAAAAAATAAGAAAACAGCGCTTTATTTAACTTTACATAGAGCTTTATAAAAAAAAATCATTGAGAAAAAGAAGTCCAGTTAATATCTAAAAATCCATAGGTGAATCTGAAACTAAAAAAAAATCATGTATTTACTCTAAATCAGAAATTCAATTAGATGTTGTAAAATATGTTCACTAGAGAATTTATTTATTTATTTTTTTACCTTCATTAGCTTTGCCTTTCCAACTTGCTTCCAAATTCCTTAAAAATTCTTCGAAAACTTGCATTCCTTTATACATACTAGTTTTCTTATAATATTTAATTTTTCTTTTAGTACCCTCATTTGTTTCCTTTTCGTCCCATTTTAGAATTTCATCGACTAATTCGCTAAGTGGTTTAAAATAAACAAGCATATTGTATTTTGTACATAAAGAAGAGCTTCATTTAAGTTGAATCCAAGTTTTTATACAAAATATGTGACATATATAAGTTAACTATTTCGCCTCGCGAAATACTTTTTTAAAAATGGTTTTATTTATGCGAGACTACAAACTTACAAGAAATACACAAAGAAGAGATTGTGAACTAATATTAGGTCATATCTACCAGTGCTAAATGCTAATTGTTCTAGTGGTAGTAATGATAAGGTTGTGTACAGTGTTGCAATTATACGCTTCTATATCTAATATATATCTATATAAATTTATATAGTACATAATTATTTTCACACCAAGATCATGAATCTAAAAATAGCTAGTAAATATTTTTCAAAATTGGCTGTCTACATCTGTAGCATTATTCCTTTACAGAAAAAGGTCATGAAACTAACTGAAGAATATGAAAGCTGCTTAAATTGTTAAACATTAAAATTTCATAAGACCAAATATTCAAGGATAGAGGGACTTGGAAGTGGAGGATTGAAAGATTAGGCAGCAAAATACCTAATCGTCTCTAGAAATTAGAGGAGGTTTGGAGAAAATCAAATGTGGATCAGCAAGGTCCGGGTGTTATATCCGGTCTTATGGAACGGAACATTATCTGTAATTAATAAAAGAAGAATTTTCCTGACCATTATAGAAAGGATTCTATTATATGCATCAGAAACATGCTCCATGTCCAAAAAAAAGTAGAATTAGAAATGAAATTTTTGGAAGAGAGGCCTAAGAAAATCTAGGATGGGTAGAGGAACGAATAAGAGGATAAGAGGGGTAAAGATAACAATAGGAGGAAACTTATATTGAAAGAATCCTAGCCACATTAAAAAATGGTCCCCACATGGACAAATAAGGCGTGGAAGGATCAATGGTAGAGGCCTAGTAGGACAATGTTAAAGAGGAGGTGGCGCCACGAGGCTGCGGCAAAAGGTGATTGATGTGATAGGCAGTATTAGGAGAGTGTCTTGATTCGGATGAGAACTCTCGAGAGAGAACGCCAAATAAATAAGTACGTAAGATAAGTATTAAAAAGAATTTAGATGAAGCAAATAGGTACACAATAGAAAGGTGAACAGTGCTTAAAAATTATTTCAAGTACTCTTGAAAAAGCGAGATATTAAAATCAAGAAACGCAGTAAGCATAAATTTTAATATAGCAGGGAAAATTTAAAATCCTTGTGCCATTATATAGTCCCTTAAAAGAAAATAGAATAGCTACTTTAGGGAACTTGAGGGTAGGCCAGAAAAAAAACAACAAAAAACGAACAAAATTATACTAATATCCCCGACGCTCACTTGCTACAAGAACTGTAAATAAGTTGATCTGTGCATGACACAAAGCATAAAACTAAATATAATATATATAGACACACAGATATACAATTCATATTTTTAGTGCAACTACTCCTCTAGACATCGTAGGTCACTAAAATCTAAATATAAAATGAAACCCCAAATGCATCAATTAATTATTACAGGTATAATTTACCTTATAGTTGGCACGGCATCTGGATTAAATGAGAATGCCATGGCCGGATTGAATGGTACACAAATTTTACCAGTTTTTGGATGTATACAAAAAGGACTCTTTAGTAAATGATTAGCACCTTTAGTTACGTTAATATCAAGTCTTGGATAAGCATATTGTAACATAATTTCATCAATTAAATGTTTACACTTTCTACTTAACTTGCCCTATAAATAATTAATATTTATTTCATTTTTCTTCTCAGAAAAATTACATTATACTCAAACATTCACTTACCTGCGACTGAAAAGTATTAAACAATTCTTTAAAAACTTCCCATCTTTCAACTGAAGTATTTAATTTCTCCCAATGATTTTCAACTTCCAATTTTAATGGTTCTTCTATCATTTGCAATATCTTTTTCATTCCTTCAACAGATCCTAACATATTCTGTCCTTCGACACACACAGGTACAAACTCTTTCTCTATTATATTTAATGCCCTCCTAACATGTTTCCGAAACATAGTACCAATAAAAATTCAGGAAATAATTTATTGTTATATTGCTTCAATACAAATGTATATATATAAAAATTTACTTGATTGAAGGATGTATCTTGTCTGCTGGAATATGGGCTATTTTACCATTTACATCTTCTCTCGTAAGTAGCTGGAGATATTCGGCTACATCAGATCGTACTTTTGATTCAAGTTTTCTAGCAGTTTCGTCACAAACCCAACAATGTATTCCTCTTCTCCCAGAGAAAACCCATAAGAGATGTTTAAATCCAAAATCCTCTTAAACCAATATATATGTATGTATACACACAATACTTTTTAAATAAAATTTTATTCTTAAATACAAAAGGTACCTCGTAAAGCTGTATCCAATATTTTACATGCTATTGACATTAGCTTCCAACAATTATTGCAAACATTTGCTTCTTTGCAACATGTTCTTACGCTATCATAGTCTGATATATCAATATCGAAAACTAATTCCTTTTCTACTACATCAAAA
Source organism: Triatoma infestans (assembly GCA_011037195.1). Taxonomy (NCBI): domain Eukaryota; kingdom Metazoa; phylum Arthropoda; class Insecta; order Hemiptera; family Reduviidae; genus Triatoma; species Triatoma infestans. The sequence continues at coordinate 118,977 of JAAEAF010014196.1, forward strand.
TTAGAAGTTAATCGCTTCAATTTTGGCCTGTAAAAAGCGAAAGAAAATTTTTTAATAACAAATGGAACTAACAAATGATTAAGTCAGTACAATATATGTATTTAATCATCAGAGACATTTTCCGTGATAGCCTGCTTCATTTTGTGATCAACGAAAGGATACATACACGTAAAGGAATAACACTAATATATAATAAAAATTGAATTTCAAATCAAGTTGATTTGCACAACTAAATTATTAATGTAAATAATAATACCTCCTTGAGATTATGATTTGATAATTAATTTACCTGATTCACCTTCTAGTGAATCTACTTTGTTACGACTTATCTCATTTTAAATGAACGAGATTAACGGTCGATATGTGCATAATTTAGAGCTAAAATAAAATTTATATTCCAATAGAAATTACTTTCAAATCCAATTTCAAGAGAATTTCCATATCCACTATCCATATATAAATTTAATGTAATTCACCTCTTCTTTACCATTGCTGCACCTTGCACATTAACACATTAAAGATTCAAGGAAATACCCTAATAGGACATTCAATGACAGAGATATACAGCCTAGATAAAGTAAATTCACTGTGGAATATCGATTACAGAGCAGATTCCTCTGAACAGACTAAATTACAGCCAAATTCGTTTAATTTAAAGACCATAACTATTAATACTAAGATCACCAAATTACTGTTTATGATAATGCCGGCTCTAATCCCAGTTTCACAGTAAACTTTCATATTTAAATCTTCATAACTCACCTAACAAAAAATCTTAATTTCACCCCAAGATTTTTAACTTAAATGAAAAAATAAGAATAAATACAAACCAAAGTAAATTCACTCACTCATACTGTATAACCGCGACTGCTGGCACAAGATTAGTCAGAATTCAATTAATTAACTAAATCTACACTTCCGTAATATATAAAATCAAGAACTGAGAATCAAATTTCAAAACTCATTTAGAAAAATTAAACACAAAAATATATATGTACAATCAACAAAAAGCGAATTTAATAAGCCAGAATCAAACTTTTATAAAGAAAGCTCAAACCTGGTACATTATCAATGTATCCCCCCTCCTAGCCTACCCTGGAGCCTCCACCCGGAGGTTGCGACATCCAAGATTTTTACACATGATAATCATATATTAGATATTGACAGATTATTAAATATTTTGTATGATTAAATCATCACACAACTGCAACTAATTGCTACAGTCCATTGCAATACAACTACCATTAGCGATAATGGTTAGAACTGTCGTTCAGATATAACATCCCCTCATTTCTATACTAAGTAGAAATGACGTCTGCCTCTGCTCGTAAAGCACACGTATACTGTAATATCCTATCAATAAGTTTCCCGGTAGAAAATATTTACGTACCTATACCTGGATCCTCTCCCATAGACCTCTCTACTTCCCATATGTCCCATACAGGGTGTCCTACTATGTCTCTCCTAAATAGTTTCATACCCGGATAGGATGGGGGGGGCTTCTTTTATATATATATTTACATTTATATAATATAAATTCTTTCCATGCAAGCCAAAAACTTACGGATCCCTTAAAGTATATTAGTAATTAATTAATAATATATGACAAAAAATCATATTCCTATACTTTATATTCTTACTTAAAAAGCAATCTGGAACTAGTACTTATAATTCAGGATTATCGCCCTTTTAATCAATCGAAATCAAAATTTATGTACATACTCAATGAACATGATCGAACACAAATATTATACTGACTTTTTAATGAAGAAGAAAGCAATACATTCACGTATAGGATACACCACATATTTACAGTAGGACATATAGACGTCGATGCACGAGCATACTTCACCTTAGCCACAATAATCATTGCCGTACCCACAGGAATTAAAATCTTCAGTGACTAGCCACTCTGCACGGTAGAGTAATCTCATACAGCCCAAGATTCTGTGAGCCCTAGGATTCGTATTTCTATTCAGCACTGGGGGACTAACCGGAGTAATTCTAGCAAACTCGAGAATCGACATCGTACTCCATGTCACATATTACGTTGTAGCACACTTCCATTATTTTCTCTATATAGGTGCTGTATTTGCTGTTATAGGAGGAATCATTCAATGATACCCTTTATTCACAGGAATAACTCTTAACTCCCTATGAATCAAAATTCAATTCCTTATTATATTCTTTGGTGTGAACATAACATTCTTCCCCCAACACTTCTTAGGATTAAGAGGAATACCCCGACGATATTCAGATTACCCAGATAGATTCACATTATCTCCTCCCTCGGAAGAACCATTTCCCTAATCGGGATTATCTTTTTCCTCTTCATCATCTGAGAAAGAATAATTTCCAAACGTCTAGTAATCTTCCCTCAAACCCTGTCTACTAACGTAGAATGATCCCAAAAGTACCCAGCAGAACATTCATACTCAGAAATCCCAATAATTTGTGCTTCTTGATGTGGCAGAAATAAGTGCAATGAATTTTGGCTTCATCCATAAAGATTTATCTTTCATTAAGAATTGCTACATGAAGAAATCTCGGAATTCAAGATGCTATTCCCCCTTAATACAACAACTCATCTTCTTCCACGACCATAGCCTAATAATCCTTACAATGATTACTATTCTATTATGATAGATACATAATAAGCACAGTACTCACAAACAAGCTAACCAAGCAAAATGAAGCAGGCTATCACGGAAAATGTCTCTGATGCTTTCCAACTCTGCGGAACCTACCACCGCAATATATTTAAACATCATAAAATTAATTGAATTTAAAATAAATATGATAACATAAGAACAACACAATTTACTTGCTATTGTAAACGGCTCCTATGTCAATTTTTTCAGGACATTTCTTCTGTAATTCTTGCTCAAAATCTTCTAGTTTATCGAAACTTTGATAACGAAGGTAAATATCACCGGCCAATGTAAAACTCAATTCTCTATTTGCAAAAGTAGTATTAGAATCAACTGAAAAATATATATACATTTTTTAATTAGGATAATGCCAAAAAAATTTATACACCGCAAGTACATAATCAAATTGTTACCTAAACCATACGAAAGCCAACGAAAATATGGCCCATAAGGAAACAGCCTCTTATAGTAAAGTGATAATAATTCGGGTAACTGCTCTGACGAAAAAACAGCCATTACTTGATGCTATTTCCTAAGTTTCCACTGAATCACAGAATGACAGCTATAAAATATTGGCCATTAATAAAACGGCGGGAATTGTCAAAATGAGTCCTTTCAAGAAAGTATATTATCGATAACTCGAAAGGTACAAAATCGAAAGAAAACCGAATTAAACGTCATAGTTCATGACATATTATTTATATGAACTATCTTCCTAGACGCTGAATTTAGTATTTCGAGGCAAAATTCTCTAAATCAGTGTACTGCACGGTTTAAATTCAATATCAACGTTTGAAGGAAACATCTTAGCTCGGTAGGTTATCTTAATGCAATTAATTTATCATGCACATTAAGTAATTCTACTTTCCTATTATATTTATTGTTTGATATATTGTTATTTATATTTATTATTTTGATTTTTGTTGCTGTATACTGGTACTAATGAACATTATGAAATATAATCGAAAAGTTTACCTTTAACTAAAATTTTGTTGTTGTTATGGGGGTTACAAATATTTTAGGTAGCCACGTGTGCTTGTAATTAATTATCTTAAATGATGTACATTATATGAATGAATGAGCACTGCTGAGCATCAGGGATATTTTAGATCAGAAAAAAATTACTACTCCCTGGAGTTCTTCTTAACCGATTCGTTTTCATAAGTCAAAAATTTCTGGGACATTTACTTTATATTACAAGAGAAGATATTTTATTACCGGAGACAATGTGAATACAGTTATTTGCTTTCTAAAACTAATAAACAAGAGCTAAATTAAATGTGTTCTACTTGATTTATTCATATCAATATTTTACTTCAGTTCTTTATCATGATTTACCTTTCACCTTTTTTATGGAGGATTTTCTAATAATCGAAGAATAGCATTTTCCATTCTCTTACTTCTTTTTTGTTTTGTTGATCTAAAGATAAAGAAATGAAATAATAATAAAAGAGGCGTTAATAAAATCGCTTTCTTTGCTCGGCTTGAATAGTATTTTTTTTTTTAATTTATTTTAAAATTTACAACGCTGGTACGCTTGCGTAACCAGCAACAAGTAAATGAGATGACTCACAATAACAGTAAAGGAGAAATCACCCAGTGGTGACCCTCCACACTATTTCGCTGCGCACCCTTACAAGAGATCACGAGACCATGCCGCCACTCTTAGTCGTTGAGGAAGGTTATCTGGAATGGATGCTGGGAAAAGTTGATGAATTAATGGATTCTGATGATAGGAAAGGACAAGGTCACTTATAAAACGAATCTGGAGATCGGAATGGATTGTCAGGTTAAAAACTTAAAACGGAGCATTGGTTATACAACAAAGTATTTTGGATTGTAGGGTTCAGAGGCTTTGGATGTTGGACCGCTTGGTTGAGCCCGAAGACTGTCCAAATTGGTTTTAACAGAGATTTTAGATAAGTAATTTGTTATTAAAGTTATTGAGCGTCTGTGCAGTAGTCGCTTGACTTAGGTTATAACGTTTTTTTTCTTCGTTTCGTTTTATTCTTATGTATGGGTTCCATGTCAAGCGTTTGTCTATATAGAACCCTAGATTTTTAACTGTATCAACGCATGGTAATAAAATGTGGTTCATATGAACTGGGGACTAATGGCAGGTCCTAGGATGAACGTTATATTTTTGCTTTTCTGAACGTAAACCTTCATTCTCCATTTGCAAAACACTTCTCTAGGGATTGCAAATGTTGCTGAAGGTTACATGTCCTTAGGATAGGATCGGGATGTGAGGATCGGATAGCTGTGTCATCTGCGTAGGTAAAGATATGATGTTCGGTTGGGTTGGAATATCGGCAGTATATATTGTGAAAAGAATGGGAGCCAAGGGTACTTCCCTGTGAGATACCAGCTGCTAAAAGGTAATCGGAAGACAAGGAGTTCCCAACACTCACACCGAAATAACTGTGTGCGAGGTAAGACTCAAGTGTGAAGTATAAGGAAGGATGCTCTTGAGCTTCCACAATAGCCCCTGGTGCCACACCCTGTCAAATGCTTGCGCAATATCTAAGAAAGCCCCATAACAATCGTTTTCCCTCAAGAGAGGCAGTGATGACGTCTAAAATGCGATAGATTGGTGGACGATGGAATGTAGGTTTCGAAATCCGAACTGATGGTTGGGTATTTCTTCAGAGGAGATTGGGAATCCTCTTGAGGATGAGTTTTTCAAGAATCTTTTCCATCAGGGGTAAGAGACTTATCGGACGATAGGAGGTGAGGAGATGATAACGTTTGGAGGGTATAGGTTCATTTTTATTACAGAGAATTTCCATTCTGAGGAAAGTAAGTGGTTCAGAGAACTGAATTATATATTGCTGTAAGAAGTGCTATTGGTTTCTTTGGGAGATGGAATAGGACTTTGGATGTAATTAAGTCAAATCCTGGCGCTTTTTTGGATGGTAGGTGTTTTATGATGTAAGAAACTTCGGAAGGAGTAATCGCCTTGGGAGGGGGAGAGAGTTAGAGAGGAATATCTAGGTCATTCTGTGTTTGATGAGTAAAATCAGGATGAGGTGTATCAGGATGGCTTCAAAGACGATACGTTAGGTATTGGGCAAGCAAGTGTGCTTTTTCACTTTCAATTATGACCCACATCCATTATCTTTACGGAGTGGTGATGGTGTACTTTTAAAGGAAAGAATTCGTCGCGTTGCAGTCCATAAAGATTTATTTTCAGTTGTGAGAGAAGCTTGTGTCATTTAGTTTTGCTCAGGCAGAATTCAGCTGTCTAGTCAGTTTGTTATATATTCTTTTGTCTGATGGATACCGATTTTGGTGCCAAATTGACATTGCTTACTTATTAACTTTCTGATATATAGTGGTAAATTGTCCGGGTAGTGTGTGGTATTTGTCTTAATAATTCGTGTTGAGCCCCAAGCAGAAGTTTGTATTGAGCAAGTTAAGTAATAGACAGCTCGTCAATATCTTCTCTTCTTTATAGAAACCTCTAGTCTTTATAGAAATATTCAAATCTATTTTTTCCTCTAAATGTCTTAAGTCTCTTACCCCTGATGTTTCCTCTGAGCCAGGCGTCAGCGTAAGTCTGTAGTTCGTGGTTGTAGTGTGTCAAGGACGAGAAGGATTGGAATGTGGTCAGAGGAGAGATCATTGACTGTGAATATATGAGAGTGGATGGAATTTGAGGTAATAAAGAAATTTAATATATGTCAGGTAATTTGGACTGAGATGTTGGCCAGTAAGTGGGTTACGGAGGTGTCAGGAAGCAAGAATATAGAGCATCAAGGAGAATAGGTCCACGTGGATTTGCCACCCGACATCCCCAACGAAGATGTTTCTAGGTGTAATTGCCACAGAAATAAATTTTGGACCAAAGGTTTTGAAAAATGATAGGAATTTACTGGTGAGAGGTTTATTTAGAGGGCAATACACAGCAGCCATTTTAAAGGCTCATTTGATTCTAAGAAAACGATGGTTGATTGGAGAGAATCTGGAGGTTTGCTTGGGACGAGATAATGGGGGGGGGGGAGCTTTAATTATTATTGCTGTACCTCATGTCATGCGCTGTATCGTCGGGATGGTCGGTCCTGTATGTGGTTTAGTCTCATATTTTAAAGTATGATCTGCTAGTGGAATGTGTTTGGGAATCAATGCCACGTCAATTCTTCGGCCATGTAAAAATACATCCAATACGTCTCTATGGGATGTCAGTCCGTTGGCGTTCCATAGAAGAATGGAAAGGGAATAGTGAATTGGGGAATTTATGATCTGTTATGACGAGAAAATAGTTCGCTGGCGACGGTGGTGAGAAGTGTAATAAGAGGATTAATTAAGGATTTAAATTCATTAATGACTGTGCTTAATAGAGAGGTGATATCATTGGAAGAAGGGGGTATAGGAATGCTGAATGGCTGAGGCGGTAGCAACCTCACGATCTCTGCATAGGACACATGTCGATTTGATCTTTGTTGTTGCTGCTGACGTTGCGGAAGGTTAGGAAAATTATTCTTGGTGCGTATTCTTGTTGGAGGTGGTCCTCTACGTTCTCGTTCACTGTCTCTTCTCAATCTCTGTAACTCTTTATGTAGCACACAACCTTGCCAGTTGCCTGAATGCTCTCCCAGGCACAGAGCACACTTTGGAGGGTATCCCTTGGTTTTTTGCATTCAGATGTTAAATGATTTCCAGCACACTTAACGCATCTTGGTGGATGGTTACAATAACTTTTGGAATGCCCGTATTGCTGGCATTACTTACACTGGATAATTTCCATAGTCTTATGCAGTTCTTCTACTCTGATTTGCTATACAGAAGATTGGTTACTTTAAAGATATCAGGATTATTCTGCTGGGGCTCGAGGTCAACGAAGAATAATAGCAATGGAGCTTTGCTAGCTGGGAGTTATACTTTGGAGACAGCTTTCACTTTGAAACCTAGCAGCTCAATAGCCTCCGTGGGCGGATTTTGATGTAAATATCGCAATACAACACAATAGGCTTTATCTTCCTTCAACTGAAATGTTGGAAGTCTGCACCTTTATCTCTCAGATATCTAACTACTGCCCTGTATGCAGTTAAGGTTGTAGTATTTCTTTTTATGTCTGTTACCCAAGACTTGCATGAAAATGAGTTGTGGACCGATAAGACTTGATAACACTTCACAAAGTTCTATGTAATTGCTAACATTGTTTAAAAATATGGGCGGAGGTTTGTATTTATTTGTGTATTGGTTCCTGGGGTTGTCCCATCAATCTTGATAGATGCAAAAGGATTTGGCTGAAGTTACATCAGTTGAGGTGGCACCATTGTAAGGCTGTATTCCTCCAGCTCCTTTAACATCTGATCGATTAGATTTCTTCGAAGAAGTTGACGCAATTCTCAGTCTCGTACTTAGCGCTGGCTTTTTCAAAAATCAATCTTCCCGGGAAAATTTTTCTAATAAAAGCGATAGGTGTGTAGATAGTATACGAAATTTACAGAAATTCATTGGAGGAAATTTTGCCCGACGTCTTACAAAAAAAAATGCTTACTTAAAAAAAACTAATAGTTTATCGCAGTCGCAAAAACAAAAAAGAGAAAAAAAAACTGATTTTCGCGAAAATGTCAAGCATTAAAAATGTTTTATGGTTTTTGGGCTGCATCATGGAAAGATTTATTGGTGACGGGTCATTTTTGTAATAATATAGTTTGAATTCGAAATTGGTTACACACCGATAAAAAGATCGAATAATAATTAATTCAAACACATATGATTTTTGACAATAATATTAAGTTAATTGGTTCGACTGTCTCCGAAAACGTTCAGTACTCATTCTTGATTGAAATGTTCCTTTCACCTCCATTCCATAATTTTATAATGTACGCTCACCCCACTCCAATCTACTCCCACTATGCCTTGTGACGGACGTTAAACGTTTAATCAAATCACCCTCCTATAAAACATTTTTTTTTATTGATTAAGCAACATCTGTAGGTACAATATTTGCTTCTGCGGGCCTAGGCTTCTTTTGGAGTACGTGGCTTGATTGGAAAAACTATCCATCCAGTGATGACTCTCCTGGCTTTGGTCGTCGTTCCTTTAGCGATTGGCAAGGTTATCCCTAGGCCACCTCCTAAAACATTTTCAATGTTAAAAAGTTAATGTGACATACTTACAAGGCTTTTAATTGATGAATTTATAGCAAAGTTGGAGTCTTAATTTTTCCGTCACAGCCTCTTCCTTCCTTTAATTCTGATCGAGGATTCGGGATTTTCTTCCATTAATCAGGTTCTGATTCATCAAGTTTGTGTAGAGACGATGACTTCCAGTTTTTAAGTTTCTGTCAAAATATCTCAATATTTGAATGATTGTCTATCAATAATTATCAGTCAATGTAAGCGAAACTTAAAAAAAAAAAAAAATCTGGTGTGAAACACTCACACCACTTTCTCTTCCTGCGAAATGGCAAATTTTCTTCACAGTAGCAGTTCTTATTAGTGTTAAAACCGTCGGCATTTTTTTGGAGAAAATCACAAAAAACTGTAAAACCTATTCAGTAAAGTCGCACTTCCGGTCATCCGTTTTCTTCAAACTCGGGATTTCTACTTCTTATTTAATTTTAATTAATATTATTTGGTTGATAGAATTGTGTCATAACTGAAATAGGAAAGTAACCCCATCCCTCCCCCAGAAGTACCCTTAAATACATTTTCCCGGAGAAATGTTTCAATATTTCAAGTTGCAGCTGTATTACTAAGTGACTAGTCGGTTGTTTTGTTGCTAGGTTGTTTGTTCGGAGGCTAGGTTGGTTGTTAGGTTAGCTGTTTGGTTTCTAGGTGGCTGCTAGGTTGCTTGGTTGCTAGAAATATTTCAAATATTTGTTGCTCTTTGTATGGGTAGTTGATATATCAAATTCAGAGAAAATCGTTGGAGCTGTTTTCGAGAACATTACAAAAACTGGAAAAAAATTTCAGTAAAGTGGCACTTCCGGTTGATGAGCCCGAAATATTCGTGTCTGATGCGGTGGTTATACCTAAACGGAATACCAAGTTTAAGCTTCCTGCAACTTTTGTTGCTGAGATATTCTTTTCACACATCCACGTACACATACAGACCATTTTCTAAAAACCACTTTATTGGACTCAGGGAACGTCAAAACGTGTATATCTGGTAAAAACTCAATTTCAAAAATCTGGCACTATCGCAATACTTCCTCTAACTCTAGTTAGAGAAAATAAGAAAAATGGAAGTCAATATCTCTAAGATACTGTTTAATGAAAGAGTATACAGAAACCGTTCAGAGCTATTAGAAAAGTCAACAACTTCGCAAAATTCTGTAGTTAACTGTTTCTTGCGAATACAGAAAACTTTTTCTGTATTTTTTTTTTTTTTTATATAATTTTTGGCTTGCGTTGATCACCACAGTTGACTTTTTGAGCAATCTCTCTTTGAGCAGTCTCTACAAAAGTTCAAACAATATTTGTAGACGTTTTATTATTTGTTGGTTTTTGATTTAGTAACTGTACATTAAATGGGTGGGTAGAAAAGTAATAATTTTTTACATTCAAAATAAATGGTTTTTTTTTTTTTGTATTATCATAACCAGTATTTGTGAAATTTCATTTTAATGATTTATAAAACGGAATAGTTTTCAAAAATTATATTTATCATTTCATTTAACAAACAATTTGCTTAAATAAATATTCTGCAGCTAAATTCTTAAATATATGAACAATTATTCATTACGCCTGTTTGTTAAACATACAGCATCTGTCAGATCTAAGTTTTTTTAATTAATATTACTGAATAAAATAATAATAATAATAATAATAATGTAAACATAAAATTTCAAACAGAATTAATAAATAATAGTAGAAAATAAAATAAAATCAATTAATAAATATACCAATGTTATTCAAGCTTTTGTACAAAAACTAATGAATATTTTAAAAAACATCGATTCTACAGTTAATCGCAGAACACTTTAAACTCAGTTTTCTTTTTAATTAGAAACTCATCGTTAACATTTTCTTCTTCATCTTTTTCTTCTAAAGTATTGAGCTCTCTGGAATTATTTTCTATAGATTTATCCTGTACAGGAATTTCAACTGCTGTAGGAGAAGTTGTCGGTTTTATATTTTCCTGTACTTTCATTGGGTGCGGTGTTCTACAGCTTTCCGCTGAAATAGAAAAGATGAGGAAATATTCTGGGCTAAGAACAAGTAAGAAATATACCAAGAATAATAAGTTGGTTACATTAATCTTCTTTTTTTTATGTTCAGAAATAAAGACAAAATATATAAATCTAAAACTTACGGCCATCCTTCCTGTGTCTGTTATAATAAGCTAAACGCAATTCTTCGAATGAAAAATTAGTACCCCCAGAGTATACCTTACAAAAAAAAAAAAAATGTATTAAAATGGTATTCAAATCGTCAGGCCTTAAAATTACAATGATTTTAGTCTCAACGTTCTCAACGTTTACTCCTCTCCTACCCTAAAGAGCTCCTGAAGAAGCGTACCAATGGTTTCGGGGACCATTGCCGTATAAACATCTCATTGAAAAATGTATTACTTTTACCGTTAATACAATAATGTAAAACTAATTATTACTTCCTCTTATTCGTAGTATGAGGAGATGCTGTGATCGTGGTAAATTTTCGATATCAAGTTTTTACAGGAATACACATTTAGAGATCTGTGAGCCCAAGAAAGTGATGTTTAGAAAATGGTCTCTGTGTGTGTGAACAAGCATAGCTCAAAAATGAAAAATCGCAGAGTAGTAGTACACTACAATCGGGTAGTACACTCAGACCACAGTCATAATTGAACATGTAATAGAGCACACAAATTCTGTATTTACAAGATAGCCCCTGAAGAAGACAAACAATGTTTGTCGAAACGTCGGGCCATTAATAAAAAACACTTAAAAAAATTTTTTTTGGTGTGTTTTTCTTATGATACCCCCGGCCGATCAGCCAACTGACTGATCAAAAAATCGCAGAATGTTGTAGCCATTCCTTCTGGGTGTCACAGTGGGGTCCGAAAGGAAGTTATCTGTCAAAATTTCTCAATCGCAAGTACTTCTTTACGGATTAGATTTTTAACATAGAATACGTTTTTTTGGGAGGCATCTATTCGGTAAAAAGCGAATGAACTTTTCCCATAGCAGGTTCTGGGGGAGTGGTCTGGGGAGTTGAAAACGTATTCTACGCATGATGCAACTGTCATACGATAGATACGGTTTGAATTACTTTTCACTTTTTTGCGATTTTCTCGAAAGATTTGCTCCAAAGATTTTCTTGATCAACTACACCTGTCAAGAGCTAGAAGTTTTATTTGAACATAAATAATTCCAGGAAAACTCATTTAAGTGGACTTTTGTGGGAAGGGAGTGGGGTTGTGTTTTCCTTTATAATGCCATTTTAGTTTATTATACAATGCTTTCATCTAAATAATATTAATTAGAAATACATATGTCGCCAAAATTCGTAGTTTGAAACAAAAACAATTGACTGGTAGTGCGTTTTTAGTGAACAGTTTTTCAGTTTAGATTCTCTCATAGTAGTGTAACGCTGAAGACATTTAAACATATTGTAACGCAGCCAGTGGTGCCATCTAGGAGAGGAAGTAGGAACGTCAAGTTCTCTTAGTGACCGCTAGGAAGCGCTGGCGACGCGCTCTAGTTCTTTGTAGAAGAATCGAGGAAGTTCTAGAAGATTCTCCACCGGTATAAATAGTGGGACCGCAGAGAGTTGAGAGAGTTTCTAGTTACAAACAAGTGTACGTTTGTGGAAAGTGTATAAAAAGTGACAAAGTGAACTTTTGTTGTTTAAACTGTGAAGTAATTATTATTAAGTGTTTTGTTGTATTTTGTAATTTATTGCGTATAGCAATAAATTGGTGTTTTCTTTATTGAAGTTTAGAGTATTTTATCTATACGAACCCACTTAAACTAGTTGCAGTAGCTAGTTTAGAGGGAAAAACGTTACATTTGGTGTCAGAAGTGGGATAAAATCTCTAAACAGGTAACAGTTTAGTATCAGTTTTGTTGTATGCCCATAAGTACCAGAAGTCAAACGCGGAAAATGGAGGAAATGATGTCATTTTTGAAGGAAATGAAAAGAGGCCAGGATGAAATGAAAGACGAAATAGAAAGGGGCCAGGACGAAATGAAAGAAATGAAAGACAAAATAAGGAAGAGCCGGGATGAAATGAACGAAATAAAGAGGGGCCAGGATGAATAAAAGACAAAATAGAGAGGGGCCAGGATGAAATGAGAGCAGAAATAAAAAGGGAGATAAATAAGGTCCAAGAAGAAATAGACCAGGCCCAAGAGGAGTTAAAATCCGAAATGGAGAGCAAGTTAGGCGAGGTAGAGCAGTACGTAAGACGCCAAATGGAGAGCACGGAGACTGGCTTGCCCAAGGTTGGAGTTGGAGCCACTCCAACGGCAGACATACAGGAAAATGAAGGCCCTCGAGTGGCGTTCAGAGCTCTTGCGCAAATCAAGCCGCCAGACTACGACGGAGCATCATCGTGGGCAAACTATTTGCTACAATTTATTGCTGCCGCTTCCGCAAATGGATGGAGCGAAAAGAGAAAGCAACATCACTGATTATCTCGCTCCGGGGCGAAGCGCTGGACATCTTCCAGAGCATTCCGGAGGATCACCGAGGAGATTTTGCCCATTTGAAGGAACATATGGAGAGGAGATTTGGCGACAAGCATATGCAGGAGCTGTACAGGACGCAGTTCAAAACACGGCGCCAACACCCGGGAGAAACACTCTAATAATTTAGTGCCGACATCTCCCGCTTGGTTAGAATGGCCTGGATGACAATCTTTTGGAGGGATTTGCTGCGGATGCCTTCGCCGACGACCTGAAGGACCCTGAATTCAAAGAGGCTATCAAGTTGGCAGGCTCAAGATCGATCGGGGAGGCGCTGGCAAGAGCTTTAGAATTTGAGGCTGTAAAAAAGAGCATTCAGAAGGAACCAGTTCGGGTAAGGCAGACTTATGTGAAGCCATCTGTCGCTCCAAGTGCTAGTAAAGTGAAGGGGAAAATTAAAGACATTGTGGAGCGGTTTGTAGAGTGTCTGGTTCGGGAACTGGTGCCCTCCAACGCAAATACTAAACAGTCTATAAAATGTTTTAACTGCCAGAATTTGGACATTTCAAGAGAGAGTGCAAACGCCCTCCTACCAAGAAACAAGAAAAGGGCGAAGATATTCAGGAAAACTACGAGTAGCCGGCTTTGAGGGGCGGAAGCCGGCTCGTCTGTCTTATGCCCCAGCACAGTTAAAGGTTTCACGGCTGAAATGCAACGACAATGGCCTATTACTGGAAGGAAAGGTTGCCGGTAAAGCCTGCCAGATGGTCGTAGACACCGGAGCCACCCACACTATCGTCGGGAAAGGTTTCCTACCGAAGTGGAATTTAAGAACTCCTTCGAGAGGCTATCTAATCGTGACGGCCAATGGGGAGAGCATGGATGTCGTGGGAGAAACCCAGGTCACCATCGAGGTGGGTAGTAAGAAGATCCCTCATCATGTTTTTGTGGCAGATATTGAGGATCCAGTCATACTGGGGATGGATTTTATGAAGGCCCATAAAGTCGTCCTGAATTTTGATGAGAGATCTATTCGAATAGGGAACGAGGAGACCGTTCTAAAGATGTGTAAAGAAGATGATGGAGTGGTAAGGCATGTGATGCTTTCGGTAGACCTTATCCTACCACCAAGGAGTGAAGCCATAGCCACCGTCGCATTGGAGGAAAAACCAGGAGGGTTACTGGGAGTATTAGAGCCGGCTCCGCAACTCGACAACGGCATTCTCGTAGAACGGACGCTTATCTCAGCCAAAACGAATAAAATACCGGCTAGACTTTTGAACACAAGGATTTCGTCCAAAAGCTGAAGAAGGGAACGGTCATAGGCAGGTGT